>VDFB02105785.1:61979128-62005194 GCA_007258455.2 Sequoia sempervirens | reverse complement strand
ATATATGCATATTTATGTATATATGTATATGTATATTTATGTATATATGTATATTTATGTATATATATGTATATATTTATATATATATATATATATATTTATGTGTGTGTATATATATATATCTCAATTCTCAAGTTTATTTAATACATTATTCGATATACGAATATACATTCACATATTGATTACATTCACAACTCGACACACTAACTTCCAAACTACTTTCCACTTGTAGCATACACACTTCTAACACCTATAAACACATCCTCAAAACCGCATAGCATAACAATCATCTATGGTGGAATGCAAAGCATTCCAATCAAATACTCTTTCACTGTAACTCTGCCATATCCTAAATGATACACTGTCAACACTAACTTCAACTGCGAAGGATTTCAAGGCTTGAGAATTTGGGTTTAGATTCCTCCAACATGCACCAAAATTACCTTAGCACCACATGACAATATTCTTCATGGCAGAGCAATGTAGACCATAAAACAGGTTCTCATAACACTGAAAACTACATTCCAGTCTTAGGAAATTTATCCAACATATTTGATCTACTCCTGACTAACACTTCTTCAACTGTGCAATGAGTTGACACCACTAGCAACACCATATTCAATCATGCTTATTAAACATCAACTATACATCAATGTTGACAATACAATAATGTTGACATCATTACAATGTTGAAATCAATGACAACACCATAGTAACATCATTTTCCATACATCCACCAATCTTCACAATGACAAAAAAACTTCCAAAAATCTCCCCCTTTATCATTGATGGCAACACATCCTTCAAAAACTCTCAAAATACTCCCCCTTTGACATCAAGGGAAAAGGGCTCTCAATATCAAGCTTTTCAAACTATCTCAACTATTCTCCCCCTATGTAGATATATATATGCTTGAGAATAGCTCCCCCTTACAATTTTATCGACCAAAATGATTAAAATGAACTGAAACATTCTCTAATACATCCACATATGTACAAAGAAATCTGAAATTGCATAAATTTACATAATAAACTAGAAGAAGGAAAAATACTTTTGTAAGACACCTTCAATTTTGCAAGTTGTGCCTCTCAATCTTTCTTCCCAACATCCTAATCCTTCCAGGAGAAGGCAAGCATGCATCATTGGTTCTCAAATTGCATAAGGAGGTCTTCTCTTTCATTAGGTGAATTGGGTACCAGATTCTTTTATGCCAACTTCTCTACACTTGCTAATACACCAGTCAAGGATGTAAGCCTTGCACTGACAAGATCTCTAAGCTGGTTGTACTGGATTATTTTCTTTTCTTTTTATTCTTGTAGATGGAAAAAATTTCAATGTAGATTCTCAATTGCAGTCCTTGTAGCACCATTTGGATCACTAACCGGATCATAAACACTAGAGGCCTAAGTAATAAGTGAATCTATTGATTCCATATAGTCCTTAATGCTCTTCGTTGAGTAGGCCATTTTAAACAAAATTGAAACAAAATCCTTGCTTCATCCAAACACTTCTACACATTTTTTTAGATTTTCTTGTAGTTTTCCATGTGCAACACTACACTTGTCAAATATTTTGGTCAACCTCCTGTCACTGACCTTCTTTGTCATCTCTTTTTTCAACCTCTCTTCCAAACCAATAGAGTAGTCTTTGAAAGAGTCCAACAACAGCTTTAATTTCTCCACACTGAAAAAAGATTCATCAACGGTTGCTCTGAGAATGCCTTCTTGAAACACTTTTACTGCTTCCTCGATCAATTTTGTGCTCTTTTGGTGTGTTGAAAGAATCTCCTTCCTTGCGGAGGCATGAAATACATCACCAAGTTGAAGCTTCTATAGGGGAGATATTTTTTCCATGTCCACTTGTCCCTATTGCATTGGAAGTTTTAGCAGTTGTGCAAATACTACTAGTTTGAATTGCAACTGCATGTCTAATATACTCTTTAATGAATATTTTGAGGCTTCAAAGGATTCACCAAAGATCTTTGCATTTTCTTCTTCCTTTTGCTCATTCTTCTCCCTTTCATCACTATTAGATTGATACTCAGTCTTCTTCTCCTTTTCAGTAGATTTCTCATTGTCCAAAGGAGGAAAATCTTCAGTATTTTGTGCCTTTGACCTCTCTGGTACCTCTTCTTATTTTTTCTCATCATCCTTCTTCATATCTAGAGAGGGAAGACTTTGTTCTACTTGTGATTCATATTTCTCCGGGATGTCCTCTCTCTCTTTCTCCTATTCTTCTGCAACCATATCCTCCACATCCGAAGGAATATTATTTGTAATATTATTTTCTTGCACATTTTCTTCCACAGATACAGACTTATTTGTTACATTTTTAGGCTTATTAGTCTCTAAGACAAATACTTCATTCTACATTTCAGTTTCTTCATTAGGATACATTTCCAATTCCTTTGCCTCTACAGTGTTTCATTTTTCAATATTTCTATGTCTTCCTTGTCCCTACTCATCATAGTGTTGACTCTTTGTTTTGTCCTAAATTCTTTGTTATATATTTGATCCAATTTAGCTTTGTCCTCATTAGTGAGAGAAGAAATAATCTTCTCCAAGGAAAAAGCTCTTATTTTTGCATCTTCATCAAATGATTCTTGCCTTCTAGCATTTAGAACACCTTTAAGGTCATCAGGCAGTTGATTCTTAATTTTTCCAAGGCTAGTATCAAATTTTATCATGTATTTTAAAATAGCCTTTTCTATAGTGATCTTGTCCTCATTACTTGACTCAGGGTACATTTTTGTTGTCTCTTCCAGGAGACCAAAATTTACAATACTATTAAATAATGCATCCAATTTTAAGGGGTCATTCTCACTTACTAGAGGGGATTTATCTTGCTTTTGTATTTTTCCTTTCAAGGACTTTTCTCCTTCACCGGTCTTTTTTTCTCTTTTTTGAATAATAAATACTTTATTTTGCTTCTCTACTTCTTTCTTGCTTTTTGTATCCACAATATCAACCTTTTCTTTCTTTGCACTTGTCTCTTCTTCGGAGGCTTGAAGCATTCTCTTCTTCCAGACCAATTTAGGTCCTTCTTCTTCATCATCATCCTCATACCCAACATATATTTCTCTTGTTGCCTTTGCCTTCACTCTTCTCTGCTTGGGTGACTATTGTTGTACAATGGCACTAGATGTTGCTTTCTTCTTAGTACCAATTGTAGGCTTAGTTCCAAATACTTTAGGAACTACCGAAGGGGGTAGAGGTACTACTTGACCTTTTAATGCTAGGAGGACTTTCTAGGGAACTGGATATGCCTTTGTATTTTTCCGCATGACTCTTTGATATACCCATCATTTCTTCAACTTGTGCCTTCATCTTCTCAACATTTTTCTTGTTCTTTTTTTTTTGCTCCATATATAATACACAGGATTTTTTTTCATATGTTCCATATCTTCCTTCTTTAGGATCTCTAGGCATACTCAACATATGTTCTACTAGACTGGTAATCACATCCTCTTATATCCCATCTCAGGTTCAACAGCTTCCATAATACAACAATATTTTCTAACCATGAAGATAATATCATTTTTGTACTTCTCAACGACACTTTTGGGAATCCTTTCTCTTACTTGCATGTTTTTTTAAAAAAAATTAAAGAAACCCCACAAAACTGACTTCTGAGTATATGCATCACCCAACCTTCTCAAGTGGTCTCTGACTTGGATAGCAACTGGAATATCACTCAACCACACAATGTTCTTCACACCGAGAATTTCTCTAAGAATGTAAAATAGTAAGCATATAATCAAGGTACCATATCAAAAAGGGTGCTAGGACTCTTTGGTATTATGAAGATTCGCCAATAATTGTTGTCTTCGCAATTCACACAAGTCTACATCCATGCCTTTCTTCACCATCTCATAGGTAATGTTAATCATGGTGGCAGCAACTGAGTTTTCTCTATTTGTGAAGAAAATTTTATATCCTATCATCATAGATAGATATGTTACTAATGGATCTTCTATATCCTTTATTGTTAGAGAATATTTATCAAATTTGGCATAGATTAACTTCATTACCACTTCATTCTTTACAAATTTGAGAGTCATAACTGATCTAGTGGAGCATAAACCTGTCACAACCCTAATGGCTTCCTTGTTGATCATGTGTGGCAAGTCTAACCACATGAATCTGTCATGAATTCACTCAACACGTATCTAACCCATTCATCCACATAGAAAAAGATAGGAAAGTTGTTCCACACATCTTGTTTCTTCTCTATCAAACTTTCATATTCCAATTTCAATTCAAAATCATCACCTATTAGCTCATTCACCTGAAATTCTCCCAGCTTTGCATGATTATACTCATTCAATTTTATGTGAATATAAATCCTCACACCCTCAATATGCAATACACAATAAGGAATATGAAAAAATGCACCTTTTGGATCCATTACCATGGATTTATCAAGGTGCTTAAAATTAGGTCTAGGTCAATCCACAAATTTAACTACTTGAGGTGTAAACATTTTGAATAAATTTTGAAACAAGGGATAAGCAAGAAACTATAAATACCTTTGAATCCTTGCTAATTAGGGTCTTTTGCAACACTTTGGAAACACTTCACTTCACCTCTACTTTGCTCTTTACTCTTCAAATGCATGATTTCAAATGAATTAATCATATGTGAAACCACTTATAAACACTTTTGGATAACCTAAAAAGCATTGATTGCATTGATTCAAATTTAGGTCAAAAACCTATCAAACCCTAATTGGGTAGTCACGGGCACCTTAAAATACTCTGCAAATATTCATAACAAGATATTTTTCACCAGTGATTTCACCAATAGATTGATCATATCAAACCACACCTTGTATCATCGTGTTGAATGCATCAACACCATATCTTTGGTAGGGGCTTAAAGGTTCTCTATTAAAACTCCCCTTGATCCAAAGCTCTTTATCTAGTTTTCGAAGGAAACATCTACAGTAGGAGCTGATACAGACTCATTCTTCACCTCACTCTCTTCTTTCTTTTTCTAGATCTTTTTCATTTCCTTCTTCATCTCAATCACATCCACATTCTTTACTAGATTAGCTGTCTTTTGTGAAACATAGGGTTTCTCATTCTTTCTTTTGTAAAACTTTGCTATGTGTCTTGATTTGTTGCATTTGCAACAAGTGACACCCTTTTGAATAAGCTCACTTCTAGCCATTTTAGATCTACATTCATTAGCCTTATGCCCAAAACCATCATATGTATAATAGTAGTCATTGAAAGATTGAAACATCATGCCACTATTGTAACCATTCATCATCTGATTTCTGCATTCACTAGCTCTATGACCAAATCTAATGCATGTATAGCACTGACAGAAAAATGATTGAGCATTCAAATTCATTCTACTCCTACAATCTACAACTTTATGTCCAAACTTATTTTTGGAATAACAATAACCATTAAAGATTGGGTACCTTTGTGCATTTGGTTGTCTGATAGGTGGTCTCTTGAAATCTTTCTTCTAGTTACGGACCTATTTGACATTGTTCTTCTTGTCATTCTTCTTTTCAGCATTGTTCGTATTCTAATTTTCCTTTGAGCTCTATCCTTTCTCAAACCATAACCCTTCTTTATCTTTACAAGATCCTTCTAATTTGCAATCATCTCATCAAGTATTGTGGAGCTCTTCTTGAACTTGTCTTTTTTATTCTTTACTTTCTCCAGTTCTAATCTTAAAGTTACAGTATCTTGTTCAATCTTTGAACATTCTTCAGATTTATCTTTCAGTTTGGCATTCAGGAAGTCTTCAACTCTTTTTCTTTCTTCAACTTGCACTTTTAGATTAGTGATAGTCTCATTTGATTGCTTAAGCTACTCATTTGTTTCTTTGATTATTTATGTATCTTTCTATATTTTCTCTCTCAAATTCTTAATGCATTCATCTACATCATTATGATCCTTTTTCAAATCTCTATTCCTAGCTTCTGCTTTATCAAAATCATCAAGGGCTAATTTGAGTTTTCCTTCCATATCAACTTCACAATCTTCTTTAGTAAACCCTTCAAGGATTATCTCTTCCAAAGGAATTGGATACTTCCTTGTAGCCATGTGTTCAACCTTCAAGATCTACCTCAGCGATCAAGCCAAATGAAGGAACCAAGTGTTTTGATACTAATTGTTGAACACCCAAAATATTGAGAGAAGGGGGCTGAATTAGTAGTCCTTGGTAATTATTAACTTTATCAACCTTAAACATCCATTCAATGCATCACATTAAACTTGCAGTAATAAAAGGAACATAGAATGCATGCATCACATCAAAGAACACAAGAACACCAGATTTACATGGAAAACCCCAAAAGGGAAAAACCATAGTGAGGATTAGCTCACAATATATATTGCAACCAGTTACAAAGTTTGATACAAAATGGTGGACTCGCTGTCCAAAAGAGAAAGGCTCGCTGCCAAAGGGCTCGCTGCCCAAAGTAGAAAGAGATGGAGAAAGGGGCGGCTCACTACCAAATATGAACTACTAATAATGCATCTAACCTATGTTGAAGATACACTTCCACTGAAGCTCAAAAAACTAACTTGACACACTTCATACTTCACCTCAATCACAACTCACACTTCTCTACACCAAATCTCACACACTCTTAATAACCTTGCATCAATCCATCCATACACAAAATTAACCTTGTATATATATCTTATCCAACCAAAACATTAATTAGATTGACCTAATAGATGTACCGTGCATCCTTATAGTTTGTCAACTCAAAACACCAACACACACACCTTGAGAAATAAACCAAAATATGTAACACATTAAAATAGGTTGGCATGACCTATAATTACTCTTATAAGTCTGATCCATACATCCTTTAATTTTGCACGACCTCAAACCCTTTAGGTTGGCACCGCTGGTGAAGCAACAATAGAATGAACTAATTATCCATTCACAACTCGACATGTTGACTTCCAAACTACTTGCCACTTGTAGCATATGCACTTCTAACACCTGTAAACCACAGCATAAAAATCATTTGTGATGGAATATAGATCATTCCAATCAGGTACTCTGTCACTGTAACTTTTCCATATCTTGAGTGATACACTATCAACACTAACTTCAACTTTGGAGGACTTCCAGGATTGAAACTTTGGATTTAGATTCCTCCAACATGCACCAAAATTACCTTAGAACCGCATGACAATATTCTTCATGGAGGAGCAATGCAGACCACAAAATAGGTTCTTAGAACACTGAAAACTGCATTCTAGACTTAGGCAATTTATCCAACATGTTTGATCTGCTTCGGACCAACACTTCTTCAATTGTGCAATGAATTGAAACCACTGGAAACACCATATTTAATCATTCTTATCAAACATCAGCTATACATCAATGTTGACAATAGAATATGTTGACATCACTACAATGTTGACATCAATGAAAACACCATAGTAACATCATCTGCCATACATCCACCAATCTTCTCAATGGAAAAAAAACTTCCAACAAAAATATGATTGAGATATAGGATGATAGTTGACCACCATGCTTGATACTCTTTCCTTTGTATGCACTTCTTTTTCACCATACCCACTAAAAATAGAACACTGCCACTTGCAAGATAAACAACTAAGAAAGTAAGACACTAGACCCACATTGTAACAATAAAACATAGATAGCACTATATAGAGTCCATATTAACATATTCTAGAATCTCCTTAATCTCCCAAAAATGTCATATTACACCTAGTGCATGCCAAAGTTTAGCAAGGATCTGAGCATCTACAAAAACAATAAGCTCTAAATAGCTAATCCATCAAGCATTGTGCAAGATATTGTCATGTCCCCTTTTTCCATAAGATTTTGGATCAACCTGTAAGCCCAAGTTTCAGTTTTCATGGGCTTAGGGGAAGTAACATAGGGAAACATAAGTGTACTGGATGCCTAGATTATGGTGCCATAAGTGTTAAGTAACAAGTTAATTTTAAGATAATGATGTTACCCAATGATTATGTGTGGGTATATTTATTAGCGATAAATACTTTGAAAAAATCCCCTTCTAGTTTTAATATCTTTTTTGGCAAGGAAATTTATTAAGGAATTAATTAATTCCTTAATAAATTTTGTTGCCAAAAAAATAATTAAAAATAGAAGGGGGTCATTTAATAGTGATAAATACTTTGAAAAAACCCCAATTAGCATTTTAACCATTTTGTGGAAGAAGTGCAAGGTCTAAAAGAGTTCTTTGCAATAAATTTTAATCAATATTAGAGAAGTGTGAATGTAAAAATAGATTATTTAGCTAATATGGGTATGAAGTAAGATCCTCTTATGGTAGAGTATAGTTATCATGCTTATATCTAGATAATTAGGAGAAAATATAATTAAGATATTTGAAATATAATTTATGTATAATTTTTTAATATTCTATCGAAATTAAGTTATGCAAATTTTTTAAGTAAATAGTTTTCTAATTAAAGTTTAGATTGATGGTGTTATGGTCATATTTAATAATTACTATTGTAAAATATGATTAAAATTTTGGGAAGTCTAACACATGATAGGAAAAATTTCAAATAGATAGTAAAAAATATTTTAAGTCCAAAGTAAAATATATATCTACTATATGATATACTTTTTAAAAATAAAATATGTTTTTACATTGGAAAGACAATTCTAAATCGATAATTGTCACACAAAGTGACTTAACAAATAGGATTAACCATTAAATTTAGACCCCATCTCCAATTCATTTGTAGAAATTAGAAACTTTTAAATTAAATAAATGCAATTTTGAAAACTAAAATTACTTGGTCCCACAAAATATCAAATATTTATATTAAAAGACAAGCTCAAGCATTTTTTAAATATAAACATATAATTTTGGAAGGTAAATTTACTTATTTGGCAAAGAGGCTCTAAAGGAAGCTTAGGGATTTCTATTCCTCACTTCAATAGAAACTTATTTAATTAGATTAATTAAGAAAATAATTTAATAAATGCACATGTATTGGTCAATAGTTTTTATGGCACCACATTTAGACCCAAATTAAGTATATTAAAAAAATTAGTAGTCTAGAAATAAAATACTAATAAAAATTAATAAGAAACCAATACATGTGTACGTATACATGTGTAATTATACTCTTCACAAGTCATATCAAAGAAACAACCAATCAAATAATAACATATAAAACAATCTGAAATACATGTCTTGATGCAAATGTTCTCGTCTAAATTTTTTGAAAGTACTTTTGAACAATTTAATAAAGAGATAGTTGATTAGGATACATCATTGATACCTACAATCCAAACAATAACTTTAAGCTCTTAACTCAATTACAAAAATATACTAAATTTTTCTTGAAAATCTAATATAATCTTAAAAATTAAGATGCACGAAACTAAAATATACAAGTACTAAATCCTATGTACAATTGATGTTAACACCAAAAATAAAAACAAAGTCTAAGATGCAACGTTTCCACATTTATGTGGAATAGCTTGGAAGGAATCAAAACCATTCAATTCATGAACTGCAATATCCTTTTATGGGCTTTGTCTTTTATGTCATTTCAAGTGGAAAAGTAGAGTAATAATTGGCGATGACAAATATCATAAATTTAACTTTAGCTAAACGTTAGTATTGTTCTTGTGAGCATCTCTGGAAAATTGCAGGCAAAACAAAAAGTCTCATCAAAGACATTCAATAGAATAATGTATTCTTTTCTGACCTGCCTCCACAAGAAAATGTAACTTTTACTTACCCCGATTACAGATGTTTTGAACCAAACTTCTTTGCATAATTGTATTTAGTAGCTAATTTACTGTGGTTTAGCTTAAGAGGAGGAAATATTTCTGAGATTTAATGCAAAAATAATGTGTAGGAAAATAAAATTAGTACTTAATTTGAAGTGTCTTGTTGTATCCGGAATAATGTTTTTTTATGAAATGGAACAATTTTGATGATTAAATAATATTTTTTTAAGTGGTACAATATTTTTTGGGTTTGAAAATTTACAAGAATTTTTTTATTGATTAATTATCTTATATTAATTTAGGTCGTATTAATACAATTTAGCTTATTAGTTAATTGAAACATTTGAGAGTCACCCATCTTAGAAGCATTTTGTCACCAACCTTTTACTAGCTCTAAAACGGACGGATCTTTGAACCATATTGCTTTAAACTTAAAGAGATTATTAATTGTGACAATTCAACTTTTTAAGAATCCATTCTTAGACTAGTTTTTGACAATTTTGTTTCCTTGGGTTTGGTGTGATTGTAGAGTCCTTTGTTTCAAGTTAAGGGAAATTGTAAATCATGTGTGAATCTTGTGGTAGAGTATTATTAATTTGTTTTTACAATGAAAAGTTACTCTTTATTGGACCCCCCTTCATTGACTACATTAACAACCATTTACGAGTTTGGAGAAGTAGAAACCCTTCCATAAAGTTGAGTGGCCACCCAAAGGAAAACGTAATATTGGGAACCGTGAGTAGGACTAATTGTAAACAAAGGATTTGAACAACATTAGGGTTTTTGTATAACATGTAATGTTGAAAACCATGAGGAATGTCAATTGTAAACAAATGATTCATAGAACACCAGGGTTTGTCTAAGGAGCTATTTTTTTACTCAAAATAAATAGGAAAATATTCAATGTATACAAGATCCATACATGTTGGCTTTACTCTATAAAGTATAATTATTCTAGGTGAAAGGTGAAACCCTTGTATTCAAGATCCACATAAACAACTTGGTTTCTCTAATTTTAAAGAGAAAGTATTCAAATTTTGGGTTAGTGAGAGATGCATAATCCTACAAAAAAATATTTTCTTTTGCATGCATAACAAGTACCAAATTTGGAGTTTGTTTAATATTGATGAGGAAAGCATGTTCATCATCTAACTCTAGACCCATGTCAAAATTTTGATAAAATACATTGAATTCTTGTATAAAACACTTCATCTATAGAAGGGAAAGAGATTAAGATCCTTGAATAGGATGAAATTATTCAAAACTTTCATAATAAGGGGCTCTAGAGAACTTCTTGAATTCAAAGGAAAAGGAGAAAGAGTAGTTGGGGTCATTTTCAACCCGTATACAACCAGGATATTATGTAATAATCACCACTTGTTACTACTATTTCTTTTTCACAACTGACACTAACTTAAATGACCAACTGTCCTCCAACTAAATTAGAAATGTCAACTTCATATCTTTGCAAACTAGAGTTGTGGCAACAACTCTATGCTAAAAATCATATACTCACACTAGAACATGGAAAGCTCCCAATGTTGGGGGGGTGAATCAGTATATATTAAAAATTAACCATTCCCATTTGCAGATTAAACATCACATCGAAAAACCTGAGTGAAGAGAAGAAAATAAAATATGCACCACACAAGGACACCAAGATTTTTACTTGGAAAACCCAATGAGGTAAAAACCATTATGAGAGTTAACTCACAATATATGAAGCTTACTACTTACAAAAATGTTTTTTAAGGCTCACTGCCTATGGACTTGCAGACTAAGGCATACAACCTTATGGCAAGATACAAGGACTTGGTGAGACAAACTATCTCAAAGAAAGATACATGAAAATTATAATGAGAAATACGAATATGAACTGCTTTAAAGAAGCATCCAACATATGATGATGTTGCAGTCCCTTTTTCACACAATTAATCCTTCACGCTATCTTCACACACTTCATCTTCAACATAATGCTTAGTCTCTATTCATCATTCATCTATTACTTCACAAATGATTTTTATCTTCTATAAATATACACCACAACAACTCAAAACCCCAACTAGCTTGGCTCGAAGATGGCCTTTAGAAGAAACACATGATACTACATAGGTCAAATCAACCGTATACATTATGAAGAGAAAAATATTTGTGGAACAACACACGGCATAGTAGGAAAAAAAACCATCTCAACACATACTCCAAAGCAAGATTAATTAATTAGGACCAACCACAGATGAAGGAAACAACCATGTCGGCCCAAACAATGACAACACCACCAAAACTGCCAACTGTTCAACTTTGCACCACAAGGGAGAAACCAAAAACATCATGTGAACCAAGATTCAAGAATTTTAGTTCATGAACAATATCTCTTCAACATTTTCTTGAATTTTTTTATCATCATATGCTGGTGAAACTAAAGAAACCCACTGAATATACAAGAACAGAGTATTCTAGACAAGCCATAGCAAACTATCATTTGAGAAATGATCTTGTAGACCACCAAAACACTAGATATTGAAAATTAGTGTTTACTTAACATTATTGATCATTTATTCAAATCTATGAGGCCATTACTTCACTTCTAGAGGAATTCAAAGCATCCCAACATGCCTTTACCAATAATTTTATCTTCCAGAGCACAGACCGGAACACTGTCAATTATAACTTTCACAGTGTAAGGTGTATTGATTTCTTGAATATAACACCTTCACATCTCGATCATCTTATCTTCTAAACCACAAGATGAAAACTTGCTCTACGTAGGGATGCAGACCACATTATCATGACTCTGTCATAGAGTATACATTGTAAATGCCTTAGCAAAAAATTTACAACTTATATTCATGTGTGATACACCAAACTGGTAAGATATCAATGTAGGTATGTTGGAAACATATTGGAGCAAGTGTAACCACCTCCATATCACACTTAGACATCAAACTAATCACCACTCGTCAAATACTACATTTCTAACTATATCAATAAATAACTCTGCACATCAACTAACACTGAAGGATTATACAAACCTCAACACGCACACTTGACATTAACAACAACACATTTGAGTTGACATCAATGAAAACACATATTTCTAACAATCTCCCCCTTTTTCATTGGTGGCAACACTCATTTATCTACAATTCTTCTCTCCACCTTTAACATCAAGGGCAAAGGGCATGATATCTTGTATTTGTAATAGCCCAAAATTTATATAAACTCCCCCTTACCATATGATTTTTATAAAAAATACTCCTCCTGAGATGGAGATGCTTCAAAAATAGATGCTATGTATAGAAATATTTTCAACAAAAAGATATTGTAATCCTCCACAAAACTTATACAAAGACAAAATCATCTTAATTATACCTTTGCAACCTCTTTAGAAGGTAGAATATTCTTGTGAATTACTACAACCCAATCTACTTTTTCTAAGGTGAGAATATGATTTTGACATTAAAATTTCATGCATAAATCCTCAACCTCATCTATATTGCTAGGAGCCTTCATTTTCTATTCTGCCTACTCTGCTTTGTCCAACAACCCAGATAATGATTCAAGCCACACATTATTTGCTTCTATTAACAGGTTGAATTGTTTCTGTAACTGCTCTTAGGTCCAAAAGCAATGTCAAATGCAAATGAATATTTTATATTCGTGCTCTAGTTGATCCATCCTTATCTTTAGATAAATCATTCACTCCAACCATTTGTGTGATCTGTGACTCGATGGATTCAATTTGGTCTTTGACGTTTCTGGTAGAATTAGGCCATTTCAAATAAAATTGATACAAAGCTGCAACTTCATTAATATATTCCTTAAACATTTTTAGATTCTCATGTAAATTATTATATGCACTGGCACACCAGTTAGATGCATCAGCCATTCTTTTACCATTTATCTTTCTTAAGGCCTCTCTTTTTTCCTTTTGCTTCATGTGAGATGAATGATCCTTGAAATAATCCATTAAAAGATTCAACTTTTGTTCTGAAGCAAGGAGTCAATGTTTACCTTAGGTAAACCTTCCCAAATGACCTTCACCACATCATCAATCAAACCTTTTTTATTCACATGTTCTTGTATAATTTCCTTTATTGCATAAGCATGCAAAATATCACCAACTTGTAACTTATGGAGGGGAGAAATAATTGAAAATTCAACTTGTCCCTTATGAGTAGGAATTTGTAAGAGTTGGGATGTAACCACAAGTTGAAACTGCATCTACATCCCTAGTAGGTCCTTAAAGGAATCTAATGAAGAAGAACCTTGACCTACAAAAGCATCTTGTTTCTCATTTTCCTTCTCTTTTGCATCCTAAACTATCTCAAGATTGTCTTATGTTGTCTTCACATTATTCCCTGAGTTCTCCAGAGGGACACCAACTTTATCTTGATTTTCGACACCTTTTGTATTAGTATTCACCAAAGGACCAATCTCCTCATTTTTCTTTACATCACCATTAGTCACATTGCCCTAAAACACTGATAGATCTGTGTCTTGAGTAGACACATCAGGTATATCCTCCAGGATAATCTCATCCAAAGGAACTTGATCCATAGAAGTCACCACAACCATCTTCATTTCTTGAAGGATCTTGGTTTTCTTTTCATTTGACTCTTTCTCTTCTTCATTTTATATCTACATACCAGAGACTGATTGTACTTCATGCACACCAGAGATACCTTCTCCTTTTTGCAATGTGGAGGGTCCTTGTACTTTTTTCTAACAAGATATGTTTTTCACATTTGTGTTTTCTAGATTAGGTACTTGTGGATCAACATCAACTTCACTATGCAAAGCATTGATGATTTTCTTTGTGGCCTCTTCAAACTTATTCTACATCTTCCTTTTGAAATTTTCATCCAAGCTCATCAACAAATCTATTCTCCTTTTAGTGTGGAGCTCCTTGGCTTGTCTCCGGATAATATTTTGTTTTTCTTCTTAGGAGACTAAGATTCCAGATTTTTCTATTGCTTGTTATTTCATTTCTTCATCAGCCTTGATAGCTTCTTCTCTTCTCTATCTTAAAGCATCTACAAGGCTATTTGGAGCTTTTTCAACAATGTTACTGAAAGGAATATTCTGCATGAGAATACATTCAATGACAACCTTCTCAATTGTCTTCGTGTCTTTTGAAGGGACATATGGATGTAGCTCCATTATACTATCTAGTAGGCTATATTCAACAATTCCATTTAGGATGGCCCCAAAATCAAGGGCTTCATGTGTAATCGGAGGTGTTTGCGCAACTTATTTTGTAATCTCCTTTGCTTTCTTCTTTTGCAAGGAGATATCTTCTTTCTCAACCTCTTCAACATCACTTGATTCTTCCTCATTTGTCTTTTCTACCTTTTCATTTCTTTTAGGCCTAGCATGCCCAACTTTAGTGGTCTTTTTCTTCAAAGAGATTGCAGATGTTTCCTTTAATTTACTACCAATTGTTTGATTAGAATCAAAGGGTTGTGGAGCAGATGCAATAGCAGGAGAGGATCTACTGGATCTCCTTAGACCTTGACTACCTTCTGGAGGAACATATTTTGAAATGTAAACCTCTTATTGAATGAATGAGACAACTGAGAGAGGGGGTGAATCAGTTGCATCTAATTAAAACATCAAAACCCTCAACAGTAATCAAATTTGCATGCATTCATTAAACCCTTAATCTATTATAATGTGTAAACATGAAATGCAGATTAAAAAAACTAAAACAAAAACACCATACACAAGAGAACACCAAATTTACATGGAAAACCCTAAGAGGGAAAAACTGTGGTGAGGATTTGCTCACAATATAAGTAATTGCAAAATCAGTACAAAGAGGCTCACTTCCAGAATAGGACACACTTTCCAGAAAGGCTCACTGTCAGAATAGAAAGAAGAAAGAAGATAGAATGTTACACAGAGAACATGATCTCAATGCAAAGAGAATCCACCACAATATCTCCAACCACACTCACAACATCCAAGAGATCAAGATACCTTCAACTCGCTGCATTCATCAATCTTGCATTATATCTCACACTGCATTTTGCATCTATGCACTTAATTTTGCATCACAACACTCAACTCTATTCCACACTTCATCTTGCATCAACTCACCTTGCATTTTTACCATCCACAACTTGAAAAGCATCTTCAAGTCGGCTACACAAACCTTACACTTTACAAATTCAAAAATAGGTCGGAACTAAACATTCCCATGGTGGATAGGAATGAAAGTGAACCAATACAAAACTTAATTGGGACTCAAATCAATACTCACATGCCATGCTATAGCTTCATCAATACTTAATCATCTTTGAATATAGTGTAAACACCAGATCGGTCATTACCCATGCAAACACCACTAAACTTTGAAGTACACGCTTCCTCAAATCCAAGGATGACATGAGAACTACACACCATGCCTCTAGAAAATATAGAATAATCCACAAACCACCTAAGATCCAAAAAATTCTTTGCACCAACTCACACCTTCAAAATGTACAAGCCCAATACACTCAAACTACACTGCCAAACACTATAACTCTAAAAACCATCTTCCAAAGCATAAAACCTTGAATCCTCTTGACATAGGAAAGAGACTAACACCATCAACATACCTTCACAATAGAAAACCCTGAAGCACAACTGCAGAGAAACACAAAGCAAGAAAATTTCTCCCAAACACCTCTGCAAGAAGTACTGCAAATCCAGTTCACACACTAGTGAATGGGAGTACATACCGGTTTGGATTCCTGCATTCCAAAATTCTTCAACATTTCCTTAACATATTTTTATTGTGAAATGAATATGTCTTTACTTTTTTGATTGATTTGTAGCCAAAGGAAGAAATTCATCTCCCCAAACATAGACATTTCAAACTCTTTTTTGCATCTCTTCTACAGATTTCTTGCACATAGTTTCATTGCATCCAAAAATTATGTCATCAACATACACAACCACTATCAAGGTTCGATATGTCTCAACCTTAAAGTAAAGATTACTATTTGTGGTACCTTTACTGAATCCTTGTTGTATCAAATATTTTTCCAACCTTGCATACCAAGCTCTAGGAGCTTGCTTCAATCCATACAATGCCTTATTCAATTTGCAAACCATATTAGGTTTATCTGATAACTAAAATCCTTCTGATTGTTCCATGTATACGTCTTCTTCCAACTCTCCATTCAAGAAAGCAAACTTCACATCCATCTGATAAACTTTAGAATCCTTGTGTTGCAAATGCTAGAAACGTCCTGATTGCTTCCATTCTAGCCACCGGAGCAATCATCTCCTCAAATTCTATTCCTTCAAATTGTGCATAGCCCTTATACACAAGCCTTGCCTTGTTTCTTACCACTTCTCCATTCTCATTCAACTTGTTTCTGAATACCCACTTAGTACCAATTATGTTCTTATTTTTAGGTCTAGGAACAAGTTCCCAAGTCTAATTCTTCTCAATCTACATAAGTTCTTCCATTTCCTTCATCCAATATTCATCTTTGCATGCCTCACTCACTATTTGAGGTTCAAATTTAGAAATTAAACACATATTTACCTCTACTTCAATAGCTCTTCTTCTTTTCAACACACCTTTGTTTTTGTCTCCAATGATTTTTTCTTTGAAATGATTTCTCTGCACATTCTTAGGGGTCTTAGGGGCCTTTTTTGAAGCTTCTTCCTCTTCATTTTGTACATCCTTTTCCTTAGCTTTTCATTCTTCTACTCCTCTGCAAGAAGGTTCATTTGATTCATATCCATCTATCACCACTAAATTCCTCAATTCTTCATCAACCTTGACACTTGCACTTTCAACAATCCTTCTTAGCCTTTTGTTGTAACATTTGTAAGCTTTAATTTTAGTAGAATATCCAAGGAAGATACCTTCATTAGACCTTTCATCAAACTTTCTTATATTTTTATCATCTCTTCTGATCTAGCATTTTCTTCCAAACACTCTAAAGTACTTAACAGTAGGGATTCTTCCATACCACAACTCATAGGGAGTCTTTGTGTTGTTAGCTTTTGCTTGAACTCTATTAATTATGTAAACAATAGTATATATTGCTTCTCTCTAGTATACTTTTAGTAGGTTAGCCTCTTTCATCATAGTCCTTGTGGCTTCTTGAATAGTCATGTTTTTCCTTTCAGCCACTCCATTTTGTTAAGGATTCCTAGGGATAGACAAGTTCCTTTTTATGCCATGATCCTCATAAAACATGTTAAATTCATTGGAGGTGAATTCCCCACCTCTGTCAAATCTCAAACATTTGATCTTCAAATCCATTTCATTTTCAACCATAACTTTAAATGCTTTGAATCTATCTAAGGTTTCAAATTTCTCTCTAATAAAAGTAACCCATGTCATTCTAGAATAATCATCAATCAAAAGCATAAAATACATGTCACCTTGAAGACTTCTCACTCTTATAGGACCAAAAAAAATTGTATGCACCAATTCCAACAATTCAGTAGAAGATCGTTCTTTTCCCTTGAAACTACTTGTTTGTTTTCCAAATTGACAATCTCTACAAATAGCATTGATAGGCTTTGTAATCTTTGGAAAATCTCTCACTACTTGAACTGAACTGATTCTAATAAAGTTATCAAAATTGATGTGACACATCCTCCTATTCCATAACCAACTATCATCAATCTGAGTCATAAAATAGTGACTATCATCACCCTTAAGTTGGTAGATATTTCTATTTGTCCTCTTTCCAGTAGCAATCACAGTTCTAGAACCTTTTCTGATCTCAAATCCATTATTTTGAAACATAAGACTACATACTTTGCCACACATTTGTCCAAAACTCAAGAGGTTATGCTTTAAACCTTTAACATAGTAAACATCTTCAATATTATGTTTTCCATCAAAACTTATTGAACCTATTCCACAAATCTTAGCACCTAAATCATCTCCAAATTTAACAAGTCCTCCATCATATTTTTAAATCTTAACAAACTTGCTCTTGTCTCCAATCATATGATTTGAGAAACCACTATCAATAACCCAATAGTTCTTATCCTATCTAACATGAAAAGAAGATACCAAGGTACCTCCAGTCTTATCCTTTTTCTTTGGAGCACTTTCCTTCACACAACTTTTAGAGTTAGTAGAAACATATTCATCTTTTAAATCCAAGAACAAACATTCATTATCATCATCTCCATAATTAGATTCACCATCATAAATACCAGCATCTTATCTAACATAATAGTTTTTCTTGATCATCTTTCCTTTTTTTTCCTTGTTCCTACTATTCACAACTCTGTTTAAATCTTGAAGTATAGTGACCTATTTTTCCACAACTAAAACATTTGAAAGTTAATTTACCTTTGTATTTACCAGTTCCCTTTTTCATCCTTCTTACAAAGTTAGCTTCTACATCATCAAGATCATCTCCATCTAAATCTTCAACTTTTTCTGATTTTCCAGCCTTCAAAGCAGTCCCCACTTTTTCACCTTTATTTGGACCATTTTTTCTCATTTCAAATATAGTTAGTGTGCCATACAACTAATCTCTAGTGTACGTATTAAAATTTTCAACTTCCTTAATAGAAGAAACATTTTCACCATAAGAATCAAGAAGCATTCTAAGAATTTTCTTTACCACTTTAGGTTCTTTGACTTTTGCACCAAGACCTCTCATTGCTCTAACAAGTTCATCAACCCTTTGCATGTAACTTGTAATTGTTTCATCTCCATACATTCGCGAGTTCTCAAATTATGTCTTTAGATTCTACATCTTAGCTTGTTTAACCTTATCTTCTCCTTCATACATAATTTCTAGCTTATCCCAAACTTCTTTAGCAATTTTCAAATCCATTACTTTCACTAATTCAATATTTGCAAGACTACTCAAAAGAACAAACCTTTCTTTACCATTGATTTCATAGGCCTCGATTTCATCACTTGTGCTTGGTCCATTTGTAGTTGTAGAGTATGTAATCTTCATTGCTTGTGCAACATCAAATCCAAGGTAAACTATATAGCCTTCCATCTTAGCCTTCTAGAATGCATAGTTTGTGCCATCAAACATAGGGATATCCTTCTTGTTTTCCATCCCAAATCTACCTCAAGTGATCAATATTTCCTCCAAGGAAACTCGCTCTGATATCAATTGTTTAATGAACAAGAAAACTAAGAGGGGGGGTGAATCAGTTATATCCAATTAAAACATCAAAACCCTCAATAATAATTAGATCCACATGCATTCATTAAACCCTTAATATTTTATAATGTATAAACATGAAATATAGAAAATAGAAACTAAAACAACAACACCATAAACAAGAGAACACCAAATTTACGTGGAAAACCCTAGGAGGGAAAAACCACGATGAGGATTATCTCACAATATAAGTAATTGCAAAACTGGCATAAAGAGGCTCACTGCCAAAAGAGGACACACTACCTAGAAAGGCTCACAGCCTATTCTCATTGTCGAAATAGAAAGAAGAAAGAAGATAGAATGTTACAAAAATAACACAATCTCAATGCGATAGAGATTCCACCGCAATATCTCCAACCACACTTGTAACATTTGAGAGATCAAGATACCTTTAGCTCACTGCATTCAACAACCTTTCATTATAGATCACACTGCATTTCACATATCTACACTTAATTTCGCATCACAACACTCAACTCTATTCCACACTTCACCTTGCATCAACTCACCTTGCATTTATACCATCCACAACTTGAAAATCATCTTCAAGTCGGCTACACACACCTTACACTTTACAAATTCAAAAATAGGTCAGCACTAAACATTCCCATGGTGGATAGGAATGAAATTGGACCAATACAAAACTTAATTGGCACACAAATCAACACTCACATGCCATGCTACTTCATCAATACTTAATCATCTTCGAATGTAGTGTAAACACTAATTCGGTCATTACCCATGCAAACACCATTAAACTTTGAAGTACACACTTCCTCAAATCCAAGGAAAAAATGAGAACTACACACCATGCTTCTAAACAATCTAGAATAATCCACAAACCACCTGAGATCCAACAAATAATTTGCACCAACTCACACCTTCAAAATGTACAATCCCAGTACACTCAAACTACACTACCAAACACTGTAAGTCTAAAAACCATCTTCCGAAGCATAAAACCTTGAATCCTCTTGACACAGGAAAGAGACTAACACCATCAACATACCTTCAGAACTATAATTCCTAAAGCAAAACTATAGAGAAAAGTGGAGCAAGAACATTTCTCCCAAACACCTCTATAAGCAGTATTGCAAATCTAGTTCACACACTAGTGAACATAACTTCTTCTACACATTGATCCAGAAGCCAAAATTATACATATAGAAACTTTGAACACCTCTAACCAACATATTCAAACCACACAAGTAGATATTCAACCCAAAATAAATGCGAAGAAAAACCAAAACACCTCTACAACACCTTGTTTCCTCTTTATCAATTTTCTCAATATCCTCAGCATCTTTATCACTACCACAACCAGAATCAGAAGATTATCAAAGCAACACTAGAGGTTAACACCAGTAGCTTAACTGATGACAACATAATGCAACTAATCAAAGCAACAATCTCTCTCAACCACTATTCAGTTGACACCAATGACAACACAAGCTTTTTGACATCAATGACAACACCTTCATTCTTGCAACACTTTCGTGGGGATATCAGATGTAGTCTTTGAAGAAGTACCCAATATCTTGTGAAGCTCATATTTGTCTTTTATCTTTGAATACCAAAGAGAACCTATCTCCTTAAGCACTCTTTCCACTTTCTTTTCATTGGCTTCGTCTCTATGGTTCTAGTATATTTCATCCATAATTTCTCTATATGTATAAAAAAAAATTACTTTGGGGTCCTTAGGTTTTGATAGTAGAATACTTATATAACCTTGTACAAATTCATTCTCAACCTCATAAGGCAGGTCAGATATCCATGAGGTTCTGAGATCCATTGCTTCCATGAAATAGTGATTCTTGCTCACCATAGAAGTTGCCTCATCTCATAATTTTGGACCAAACTAGATGGTATCCTATATCTTCTCTGCATCTCATTTTCCAAATTCTTAAAAAATCCCTAATAAAAACTATTCATATGTTGTTTAATTTGTGCTGCTATTGGAGTGAATTTGTCCCAAATATTACCCTTAAAAATAGGTAACTCATTCAAAAAGAAGAAATTAAGGCATATAATCAAAGAACCAAACCTAAAATTATAATTGGTTTTTTTTGTTCTCCTCGCGTTCTCTATTAGTTGCTCTCTTAACAGTTCACATAGATCAAAGTTGGTACCTTTTTTTACCATTTGAAGTGTTATGTGAATTGCAATGGAGGTGGAAAATCCTTCTTTGTTTGTGAAGTAAATCTTATATGAAATCCCCATTGATGCATACTATACACCAAGATTAATGGTATCTTTAATTGTTATGGTTCTCTTATCAAATTTAGCATTGGTGAGCTCCATAACTATTTTATTCTTTACAAATTTGAGTACCAATACTGGTCTAGAGACGCAAAGACCAATAACTTCCCTAATAGCATCCTTTGTGATCATGTAGGGTTTTTCTAGCCAAATGAAATGATCATGAATGTGGCTCAAGATAATTCTCACCCATTCTTTATTTTCGTAGAATTCTAGAAATCCTTTCAAAATTTCCAATCCTTTCGCAACATTTTTTGCATATTTTGGCTTGTATACTCCATTCTTGTTTAGCAGCTCATGATGGACCACTTCAAAAGAAGAGATATCATTAATCTCATTCAACTAGGTATGGATGTAAATCCTTACATCTTTGCAGTACACAACACCCACTAGAACTTTTGAAAATGTGTCATCTTTATCCACCTCCATAGCTTTGAATGGAAACTTCTTGTATTTGGGCCTTGGCTTCTTAGCAACATTAATGGAATTTGGTGTAGCCATGATAAAACTTTTTGAATACTAGGGTTTTACAAGCAAACCCATAGAAAAACCTATGAATACTATTATTAGGGTTTACACACAACTTGTTGGAAACCTTCTTCACTTCCTTAGCTCATGCACACACTTGATATAGTTTAAATGGAATCAATTTTGACCAAATAGGAACTAAATATGCTTCACATAAACCCTAGTCACTCCACATTAAGTGTATTTATTAGTTTTTTGCATTAGCAGATTTTTATTGTTTGTGATATCACAAAGATCCATAAACATTCAACAACCTTCCACAAAGAGAGTATTTAATCTGGAACCTTGAGAAAACATATTCATGTTACTAATAACCATTATGCTGAAGACTTTAACATTTTATGCTTTTCAAGGGTTTGATAAGATTTGCAATTGCAGCTCCCCTAAGCCAATACGTTCTTTTCAGTTACTGAAGGATCCATCTGCATTGACTAAGGTACAGATTCATTCTTTTTTTCACTTTCTTCCTTCTTCTATAATACCTATTCATTTACTTCTTTTTCTAATCAATTTCAATCTTCTTTTACGGAGTAGAATATCTTACATTCTTTCCTTTGCAGAACCTTGCAATGTGTCCTGGTTTATTGCAATTGTAGCAAGTAATACTAGCTTGTGAGCATAATTACTTCTTCTCACATTGGATCTACAACCAACACCCTAGGACCAAATTTTTTGCATGTGTAGTAGTAACCATAGAAGGATTGAGAAGTCATAGCATTAGTACTCCTTATCATTTTACTTCTGCATTCATTAGCCTTATGACCAAATTTATTGCAAGAATAGCACTGACCATGAAATAATTGAGAGTTCATAGCATTGTACCTTGGAGGCCTAAATGAATTTTGGATCATCTTTCTTCTACATTCAACTGCCTTATGACCAAAATTATTACAAGCATAGAAGTTACCATTGAACCTGATAGGAGTGGATTGATTAGGGCCAGGATTTCTAAAGTTCCTTTTCTTGTTCTGGACAAGAATTAATCCTCCTTTGTTGTTTTCTTGAATTTTTCTTTGCATCTCTAGAGAATGTCTCCTCCCTTGTTGTAGGCATTCCTTCTACTTTGAAGTTATCATATAGGTTTTCAAATGCATTGTTCATAGGACTTTTCCCTTTTTCAAAACCAAGTTCATATTTCTCTTTAGATGGATTTTGAGGGTTAATAAACTCATCAAGAATTACAGAACCTCCTCACAGTTTTAGACCCTTGTCAATTTTCTCTTTTTTTCAAGTTCTTTATTTAGAGATACAATCTCTTCCTCAAGTTTTGAGCATTCAACATTTTTATCATTGAGTTTAGTATTCAAATAGTCTTCAATCCTCTTTCCTTCTTCAACTTTAACTTTCAAATCAGATATCACAACTTTTGCCTCCTTGAATTTAATTTCACATCCATTTCCTCCTATTTGGGCTTTTAGTTTTCCAATTTCTTCTTTTGATTCTTTAGTTTTCCTTGAATTTGATAGTTGACTCTTTTGATTTTTCAAGCATGCACTCATTTTTGATATTTTGTAGTCTTGTTTTATCTAGATCTTCAAGAGAAGACCGGAGTTTTCCTTCAAAATCTACTTTACAATCATCTGGATTGATGTCCCAACCTTCAGGTTCCATTCACTCCAAGTCCGGTTCTAGAATAAACACATCATTGATCTTTGATACTGACCCCATGTGTTCAATAATAGGATCAACCTCGGTTTTTAAGCTTCTCAAAGGCACTTGGCTCCGATACCAATTGTTGAACACACTGCAGTGCTAAGAGGGGGGGCGTGAATCAACATATATTAAAACTTAACCATTCTTATTTATATATTAAACATCACATCACAAAACCTGAATGGAGATTAGAAAAGAAAATATGCACCACACAAAGACACCAATATTTTTATGTGGAAAACCCAATGAGGGAAAACCACGATGAGAGTTAACACAATAAATGAAGCTTACTTCTTACAAAGATTACAATGTTGTTTAAGGCTCGTTTCCTATGGACTTGCAGACTAAGGCATACAACCTTAGGGAAAGATACAAGGACTTGATGAGACACACTATCTCAGAGCAAGATACATGAAAATTATAACGAGAAATATGAATATGAACTACTATAAAGAAGCATCCAACATATGTTGATGTTGCAGTCCCTTTTTGGCACAATTAATCCTTCACACTAACTTTGCACACTTCATCTTCAACATATTGCTCATTCTCTATTCATCATTCCTCTATTACTTCACAAATTATTTTTCTCTTCTATAAGTATACTCTGCAACAACTTAAAACCCCAATTAGGTTGGCTCCAAGAAGACCTTCAAATGAAACTCATGATACTAGACATAGGTCGGCCCAACCATATTCATTATGAAGAGAAAGAGAGTTGCAGAACAACACACAACATAGAATGAGCTAAAACCATCTCAACACACCCTCCAAGGGAAGATTAATTAATCAAGACCAATCATAGATGAAGGAAACAATCATGTCGGCCCAAACAATGACGACACCACCAAAACTGCCAACTATTCAAATTTGCACCACTGGGTAGAAACCAAAAAGATCATGCAGACCAAGATGCAAGCATTGTAGTTCATGCACAATATCTCTTCAACCTTTTCCTAAAGTGTTTAATCATCATATGTTGGTTGTGCAACTGAAGAAACCCACTTATAAAGGAACAAAGCATTCCAGACAAACTATAGCAAACTGTCATTTGAAAATTGATCTTGCAGACCACCAAAACACCAAATACTACAAATTAGTGTGCATTTAACATTATTGATCACGTATTCAAAACTACAAGGTCATCATTTCACTTCTGGAGGAATAAGGAGCATCCCAACATGCCTTTACCAATATTTTTATCTGCCATAGCACATATCAGAGCACTGTCACTTATAAATTTCACAGTGTAAGGTTAATGACTTGACTTCTTGAGTATAACACCTTCACATCTTGATAATCTTATATTCTAAACCACAAGAAAAAAACTTACTCTACTGAGGGATGCAAACCACATTACCATGACCTTGTCATAGCCTTAGAAAAAAAATTGCAACTTATCTTCATGTGTGGTACACCAAAATGGTAAGATATTAATGTAGGCATGTTGGAAACATATTGGATCATGTGTACCCACCTTTGCATCACACTTAGACACCAAATTTATCACCACTCTTCAAATACTACATTGTTGATTATATTAATAGATATCTTTGAACATCAACTAAGACCAAATTATTATACAAACCTCAACACACACACTTGACATAAATGACAACACATCTTGATTTGACATCAATGACAACACATCTTGCCAACAAATGTTAGAGATATTCATAGATTCCAACCTAAAACTTGAGGGTTCATTCATAACGTCCCTTCCTACATATCCCTT
>VDFB02105785.1:61956559-61979028 GCA_007258455.2 Sequoia sempervirens | reverse complement strand
CTTCAAAATGCCTCAATGGAGAGGGAAACACCTCAATCCATACCACAAAAGAGATTGCAGACAAAAATATTCCTTTAACAACTCCATCACTGATTTGCGTTTCATTTTCCATTCAAAATGGAGATGAGTGATGCAATTGTCATGAACTTCCCCAACTAGTGAGAAGCAAAAAAAAATACAGTGAACATTTGATAATATTTTTATTACTCAAACATGTTGCTCATGTGCCCTTAAATAAACACTCAAAGAAACCATTGCTCATTACTTTTGAAAGAAGAGCCACCAATTAGTGATGGGCAATGGACAAAGTAGCCATCGGTCATCCCTAATTTAAACTCAAAGTCTCTCATGAAAAGAGAGATGTGAAATGATTGCTAATTTGATGAGGAAGAAGACACTTCAATCTGCAATAGGCGATGAGAAGCAACTGCCATCGCTAATCACTGATTTGAAATGGAAGAGAGACTTGAAACTAGCGATGGGTGATGAGTTCTGTGTGAAGCCATGTGAAGTCGTGTGGCTACTTTTCATCCAATTAAAAGCAAGAATTAAACTTGCTTTGATCAAAAACATTTGAAAATATATTTTATTTTTCCCTAAATGCCTCTTTGCATTGGAGAAAGCTAACTCCTAGACAAAAAGAACCTAGGTATATAACATATATTATATTTTATATGGTACCCCCATAACCCATGCGACGCAGTGGACAAAAATCACCGAGAAAAAGTCTTGATGGATGGCTAACCATGTGTCATTAGGTGGCGTCACCGGAAAAGGACACACAGGTGGGTGGGAATGTCAAAAAGCTAGACAAAAATGCACCTAACCATCACCATTTTCCACATTTGCATTTTCTAGTTTAGTGGGTGGGGAGGAAGGAGGCACAAGTGAAGAAAATGGTGTTGTAGGCCGAGGAAAATGGAGTTGCAAGCTAGGGACGGATGACGCGTGGTTGAGGAAAATGGAGTTGCAGGCGGTCGAACAAGGCATGTATCTGCAATTTTATATGCCATTTTTCATTTTGTAGGGACTGTGAAGCACAACTGTTAAATGGGTTTCTGTGAAGCAATGAAATATGAAGCACAACTGTTAAATGGGTTTTCTGTTAAATGAAAATAATATTTTTTTTGCGTGTAGGGTTTGATGTTAAATGGGTTTTCTGTGAAATGAAAATGAAATATTTTGTTTGTGTGTAGGGTCTTCAGCATGGCTATTTGAGAATTTTTTTTACTTGAGGGTTTTGAAATTTGATTGTGATGAAATAAAGGGGTTTTTGTGTTGTGAAGATGAGTTTTGAAAAAAAACATTATGTGGGTTGCAGATTTGAAAAAACATTATGAGCCAGTGGGTTTTCAAAATGAGAATTTGGAATGGAAACACAAGCCCAAAATCATACATGCAAACAAAGTCTTTTATTTTCCCATTGACATTCTCATTTTGAAAAACTCTTTGCTACAATAAAAATTACATTTAACTTTCTTTATTTGATTGGAGCAAATAAAATGCTCACATTATTTGCAGTGTTGGAAAACACACCGTCTCCTCTCAATTTAAATGTAAAGGGTTGTTTGACAGTGGGTTTCTTGCTTCTTAACACGTACAGTTTTGCAACATGGAATATTACAAAATAGTATGAATGTCTTCAAAAATCACACCTTCCATTGTTGTGTTTAAATTTTGCATGATTGAAAAGAAAATATGTACAAACTAATTGTAATTTGGAAAGCAAATGTTGGGTTTCAATTATTTGAATCTCCTTGTTTAAATGTAAAGGGTTGTCTCATTGCTTGCTTCTTAACACGTACAGCTTTGCAACATTGAATGTTACAAAATGGTATGAATGTCTTCAAAATCAAACCTTCCATTTTTGTGTTTAAACAAAATGCCCGCATTATTTACAATGTTGGAAAACACACTATCTTGCTTCTTAACACCTACGGGTTTGCAACATGGAATGTTACAAAATAGTATGAATGTCTTCAAAATCACACATTCCATTGTTGTGTTTAAATAAATTGCCCGCATTATTTGCTGTAATGCTTCTCGTGTTGTTGTCATTGTTCTAATACTCTTCTCATGTTTTGTTTCATATTGTGGGACTATGATGGCAATTGTTTCACCAATTTGACTAGTTTGGTTGACAGTTTAGTTTGCTTAGATGATTATGATACTCTGTTCATATATTTTTGATATGATGATACATGGTGTTTGGATTTAGTTGCTTATGTTTACCATCTAGTTGTAGTACTATGTTGTTATGCAATTGATTAGTTATTGCTTTATGATATTTATGATGACATGTTACTGGTTGGAGTCTTGGTGAGAGGACAGTGTAGCATCACTCATTCGCGAGCGCCCTACTATGTTGTGACTCCTTCTCATGATGTGCTTGCGATTGGATATATATGTTGCTTGATTTTTTTTGATGCAGGATGTAGGTATCAGGCATTGACTCCACCTACATTATCAGGTTTGAGCATGCCCTATAAGCCCAATGGGTATGATGTGGAAATTAGAGTTGACAAGAAGTCATTGTGTTGATGATGTCGTCTGGTTGCGACCCCATTTTTGTTTTGGTATAGTTCTGTTTTGAGTTGTTTATTTTAATTGCTTAATTAACGTTGTTTTAATTTAATGATATAGTTGTTGTTCTCAGTGTGTCAAGTTTTAAATTCATTCAAGTAATGTGTTAGTGTTCAAAGTTTGCAATTATTATGTGATTTAATTAAATTATCAATTATTAAGTGAATGTTGTTGATTAGTTAATTATTAAATTAGATTATTAAAAAATGTCGTTAATTAATTATTGAATTAATTAGTTATATTATAATGATACAGTTATTATTATTTTATTAAACGATGAATAATTAAATGAAATGTAATAGAATATTAATGTATTTATTAATAATGTTTAATTTTAAATTTAAATATAATGGATAATGAAGTATTGAATAAAATATTAAATTGGATATTTTAAATGGAAATCTTGAGATAACTTTTTAAATTTCAGAAAGTAATTAAATGAATTACGTTTATAAAAGTAATAGTGGTTAACAATTATGATTTATTAAATTAAATAGTGTGATTTAATATATAAACGGTAAAATAATAATTAAGGGTGAAAATTATTATCCTTAGTTTTTAATCAATTAAATGCGGAAAGAGTTATGCGTTAGGATTTACCAACAGGTGGAAAATCAAGAAAAGAGAAAATGACGAGTGCATGTGCATGCACTGGAAATTGTTTAGGCTTGCTCTATAATTATTCTCGGTTAAAAGTTTTAAAAAAAATTACAGCCCTCAGAATTCGGAAGAAGCTATTTTTTTCTAGAGAACAGATTTGGATTCTGCGACAAAGGTATTAATTCAGCTTATCATCTCCGTCAACGAACGTTGCATTCCAGGTTGGTTTTTGTTATTCTGTAATTTTGATATTTGATTTCTTAGCCGATTGATAAGTTACTCCTTGAAACTAAAATTTAATGGAATCCATTCATGCTTTCTCGAATTTGAGACAATTCTTGTTAGGTTCACATCTATGACAGCCATTGCCTCATCTTAGAATTCAACTTAGGCTATTTTCCCCTTGATGCCTATTATCACAGCTTCTATATTTTGTGTTATATGTTTTTCTCCAAAAAATTTCTTTTTAGGAAATCAATGTAGTTCCAGTTAATCGGTTGCATGGTTTTTTGTCTGGAGTCAGTAATTTCATGCAAAATCGATGCCTTTTGCCTGATGTCTGCTCTAGCTTTATGTTCCATTCTGAGAATCATCTTGTATCATGTTTTAATTCGCTGTCTTTAGAATTTGTATGGTGCCCCAACCTGTACAACCAACTTTTAAAGTCATTCACTGTTGTGGAGAATTTGATTTTGCTACCATCGATGTCATTGCCTTAGCTGCTCATTATTTGGCTATAGAAACCGCGCCCTGGGATTTTTCTCTCTTTGCATGATTTATACTTTCCTAAATATTCGTTGACTCTATCTTTCCAAGCCTTTTTATGCTAGAAGAAATCTCAGACCTGTTATGGCATCCAATATTGAAATTGATTCCTTCTATTCTCTTTTTGAGTTGAATACGAGTTGAATACGCCTGTCTTAAGTTTCTCTTTCATGCTTACTTCTTTTAGAAGATTTATATTTATGTTTCTACGTTTGGACATTTATTGGATGCTATTAAAAAAATCAAGCTGTGAGATTTATATATATTTAACTTTGCCTGTCAACAACATTTAGTATGATTTAAACTAATAGAGAAAATATATGTTTATATTTAGGTATGAGTGTGTAAATGTACATATTTAAAGAATTAAATTTAGAAAAAGCTTGCATTTTAGTTTCTTTAATATGTCTTCAGATCTCTATGGCTTAGTTTCTCAATAAACTTGCTAGCATCCAACCATTGGTAATTATGATGTATGTTTATGTTTATACTTATATTTATATTTATATATGTATGTTATAGTCTGTTAACTGCGGGCGGGGGCCCTAACTCGGTTGGCTAAGTAATTCCGTTGCAGTTCTGCTGGTCACGAGTTCTAGTCTCCCCCCGTCCCGTGGTACCGGAAGGCATGTCGCTCCAGCGCCGCCAGATTCCTACAGTCTAAAAAAAAAAAAAAAAATAGTCTGTTAACTGCATTTTATTAAAACTTCAATATGTTGTTTAAAAACAACAGTCCGAATACATTTAATTTTAAAAACAATAGTAGATGAAAATGGATATAATTATATATATGTATGTATGTGTGTGTGTCTATATATAATATATATATGTATATAAAAAAAAATAGTCTGTTAACTGTATTTTATTAAAACTTCAATATGTTGTTTAAAAACAACAGTCCGAATACATTTAATTTTAAAAACAATAGTATATGAAAATGGATAAAATTATATATATGTATGTATGTGTGTGTGTCTATATATAATATATATATGTATATATGTGTGTGGGTGTGCTTACTGCTAGAAATGTTTAAAATAAAATAGTAATAAATGAATTATATTGCTATATGATGAGGATATATTTATATGTTTATATATTTATGTATATATATTTGTATTTATATGTTATTTGTTGTTACAATTGGATAATTTGAAAGGAGATAGTTAAAGTTGAGGAAATTAAGAAATTGAGTAAATTAATTAAAATGGGTTATTTCATTACAAATTGTTTTGTGATATTTTAGAATGGTAAAGTTTTATTTAATTAATTGATTCATGGGAATTTTGAAAAAAGGAATTTATTAATATTAGAATAATTAAATTAGGGAAATATAATTAATGGCAATCCATTTGTAGGCCTATTTAGATGTGTACAAAAATTGTATAAATTCTTTAATGTTTCAAATTATGTTAGAATGGATGTGTAATTAAACGTATTAATTTTGGGATAGATTCTCTTAAATTGGTACATGGCATGTGTTAGAGCATTAAAAGATGGATTTGTACATTCTCTTGATTGTTTGCATTGTTCCCTTTTATTATCTTCAATTTGATGTAATTTCGTGTTTAGTCTTGAGGGGACCGTTTCATTATGTTATCTTCTTTCTACTAGAAGTTAAGGGGTAGTTGTTCATTAGGCTTCTAGAGGCATTGGGGAAATCTTGCTTTATGTGGATTTCCATGATTTGACCTTTATGACTTATTGATTGCATCTCTGGTTTTGTGTTCTTGTGGGTGTTACCTTTTTATCATGGTTTTCTACCTTTTGATATGCCTTTGAGTGAGAAGGTTCATGCCTCACATTTGCACTTGGGTTTTATGGTTTTAGTGTTGATTGTGACTTGGTACACCCCTTGATAATATCATATTTGTGTTTTGGTGTTACTTGGAAGAGTGACTCTTCATGGGGGCCAGTGCAAAAAGGGGTAGCCTGGATAACCCAAGGAAGAGTTTGTTTAATAAGTGAAAACCTAATAAAACAAACTAGTGGGTTTGGGTAGGATTACACTAACTAAGATAAGTAAGATACCTCACTCATTTTGTTAGTGCTTTCGCAGACTAAGGGTGGATTGAGAAGGCCATGGTTAGCAAGATCACTACCTCGTCCTCACGAAAGGTTAGTGGTCCTGCATGTGTTACCTTATGGGGTCAGCGCCTAGTGAGAGGCAGCTAGGATAACCATAGATGGGGGATGACACCTATTGAAAGGAAGCCAGGATAACCCATGATAGGGTTGTGTGATGACACTCTCCCATAATATCCCTTGTTATTGCCTTTGTGTACCTCTAGAAGCAATCATCTTGTGAGTAGTCATTTGATGTTGATGTTAATTATGCTTATTGTTACCCTTTTTTGTTGAGTCTTGTTTCTTTTTCACTTGACTATTCTCTATCATGGGACTTTCTTGTCAACTCCTAGCATGGGGGGTGGGCCTTCTAGTTCACATGGTCAGATGGAAGGTGCTTTGCACCCCATTAGGTTCCCAAACAGTGTTTGTGAAGTGCAGAGTCCGTGTTGTTGCAGTTGATCGAGAGCTTCACCATAGTTCAGTTGTACCATGTTTGTTTATGTACACTCTTGTAATTGTAATATCATTCCCACTAGGTGTTGGGAAGCACTGATATGCATATATAATCCTGAAATGATGTAACTTCATATTGATGTATATGTACATTCTAAGTTGATCAATGTAATGTATGGATATGATTGACTATATCATGTGTTTCATATATGGATGTTTCTCATTGGTGTATTATGATGTGTTATGAAATAACTTGCACAATAGAAGAATATGATATGAAATATGCTGCAAATACTTGATAATAACTGAGAATAACAAGCCACTTCGAGGGGGCAAACCTCCAAATATCTCTAATGAGAACAGACTTCACAACTTGATGATGAAATAAGACTCACAACCTCCTATATATACCTATTTATGCCAAGGATATCACCTAGGCCGACTTAGACACACCTATATAAGACTTAGGCCGACCTAAACAACTAAATAACAATATACTAATGATAATATGACTTAATAGAAGAGTTAAGATAGCCACAAGCCAACTATTCATAACCCGATGTACAATAATATTAAGGGCATAGCATGCCCCCTTCTTCAAAGAAGCATTGTCCTCAATGCTAATCAAGTTTGAAACTTTTGAATGAACTCCTCATCTTCCCATGTGGCATCTTCAATCTGGTAAAATTCTTCCATTGGATGAGATACTCAATGATAGTTCTATTCCTCAGCTTCTTTGTGTGTGTTTGATGAATACACTATGGTTCCAAAATGATTCTCCTTCTTCATCCAGCTCTGGTAGTGTTGTTTGAGTGGGAATATTATGCCCAATTACCTTCTTTCAAATAGGAAACATGAAAAATGGATGTATCTTTGTTGTAGGTGGCAACTCCGCTTGCAGCAACACTACCGATCTTCTACATGATTTGGTATGGACCATAATACTTTGAAGAAAACTTATTATTCTTTCTTTGCTGCTTTAGTGAGATTTGCTTATAAGGCTACAATCACAAGAAGACCCAATCCACAACTTCAAAACTTCTTTCACTACGATGTTGGTCTGCCTGTTGTTTCATTCGATTTTGTGCCATGGCTAAATTCTCCTCAAGAGTCCTGAAAGTACTTGTTGTTGATGAAGCAAGTGGTCTTCTTAACGCTTCAAACTCTTGGGGACATTTTAATTGATGATGTGATGGAAGGAGGATGATATCCATAGGCGCCAAAATGGAGACATTTTTGATGAGCTATGAAAGAAGTGTTATACCACCATTCCTCGTTGTAGCCAATCTACCCATCGGACTATTCAAGGAAACGACGATATCCTTCCAACACTTATATTAACAACCTCTGCTTTTCCCATCCTGATTGAGGGTGGTATGAAGAGCTAAGAGCCAATTGAGTACCCAAACATGAGAATAAATCTTCCAAAAGTGACTAGTGAAGATAGGATCACGATCACTAACAATAACTTTAGGTGTACCATGTAGCTTTTGGATATTCTCCAAAAAGGCTTTAGCCACTGCACTTGTTGTAAAAGGATGTGCTAATGCAATGAAATGTGCATATTTAGTGAGTCGATCAACTACCACCATGATGACATTATGACCTTTAGATTTGGGAAGCCCTGTGATGAAGTCCATGGATACCTCTTCCCAACGTTGGCTAGGAATAGATAAGGGTTGCAAGAGACCTGGTGTCTTAATTGTCTCCCCTTTATGCCTTTGACACACCAAACATTCAGCCACAAATTTTTGAACATCACCCTTTAGCCCTTCCCAAAAGAAATCTTGCTTGACTTGATGATATGTCTTCAAAAATCCTAAATGACCACCCACTGGAGACTCATGCAACTCTGTGAGAATCTTAATTTTAAGGTTGGAATTCTTGTAGAGATACAAATGCTCTTTATACCAAAGAGTATCTCCCTTCAACCAAAACTTATCTGAACTACTAGGATCACTTTTTAATTGCTCGATGAGATTACTTGTCGCAACATCATTTTTCCACTCTACTTTGGCTTCCTCCACCCAATTTTCTTGTAATATTGAAAGGGCACACAATAAGGCTTCATCTTTCTCATCCTTCCTTGACAGTGCATCTGCGACAATATTTTCTTTCCCTTTCTTATATACAATCTCAAAGTCATATCCTAACATCTTAGTAACCCATTTTTGTTGCGCTTCAGAAGATAGTTGTTGTTCCAAAAAATATTTTAGGCTATCATGATCTGTCTGAACCTTGAAATGTCTACCCAATAGATAAGGCTTCCATTGTTTCACTGCATGGAGTATTGCTAGCATTTCCTTCTCATAAATAGGTTTTAGTAGATTCTTACCTTTTAATTGATGACTCTCAAAAGAAATTGGTCGACCTTCTTGCATGAGCACTGCTCCTATCCCATTTCCAGAAGCATCACATTCCACAATGAATTCCTTGGTGAAGTCAGGAGTGGCAAGTACTATAGTTGTACACATACCTTCCTTCAATCTCTCAAATGTTGTATTGGCGCACTCGCTCCAATGAAAGAATCCTTCACAATAGAGGGTGAGAGGTTGCTATACTACCATAATTCTTCTCACAAATCTTCTATAGTACCCTTTCAATCCCAAGAATCCTCAGCTTAATGGTTTTGGAATAGTGGGCCATTCCATGATAGCCTTAATCTTGTTAGGGTCCACCTTTACTCCTTCATGTGAAACTATGTGTCCCAAATACTCCACCTCTATAAGACCAAAAGCACACTTGGATGGCTTTAGCAGATTTTATGATCTTCAAGTATTTGTAATGTTTGGTCCACATGTTGCAAATTTTCTTCCCAAGTCTTGCATATAAATCAATATATCATCGTAAAAGAATACTAACACAAACTTCTCAAGAACTCTTAAAAATGGAATTCATCAAACTTTGGAATGTAGATGGTGTATTGGTAAGACCAAAATGGCATCACCAAAAATTCATAATGACCTCATGAGTCCCAATGTTGTCTTACAAATATCCTCCTCCTTAATCCTAATTTCCAGGATAACCGATCTAAGATCTAACTTCAGGTAAAAACATGGCTCCATTTAATTCATCTAGCAAATCATCAATGACCTGAATTGGAAACTTATCTTTAATGGTGTGCATGTTGAGCACTCTATAATCTGGACACATGCACCAAGTATCATCCTTCTTATGTACCATCACCACCGGCGAGGAGTAAGCACTTTGGCTATGCCTGATGATTCCTGCCTCTAGCATCTCTTCAACAATTTTTTCTATCTCACTCTTTTGTATGTGTGGATACCTATAAGGCCTGATGTTCGGTGGTTGGCTCCCTGGGACTAACTATATGGAATGATCATGATCCCTCTTAGGAGGAAGTCCTTTAGGCATATCTCCAAGAACAACTGAGTGACGATCCATTATAGCTTGCAAATCTGGATGAGTAGGAGTAATAGATTGAGAGACTTCTAATGAACATAGTTGGGCCACAAATCCATCCACTCCTTTCTTAAGCAACTTTTGCATTTGATAATCTCCCATGGATAATTTAATGCTATGACACTTCCTTGAACAACTATCTGTACCACCATCTGCAATCAAAACTTGAAACTCTGGAGCTGGATATATGAAACAATTTAGACAAGTAGCTAACTTTTTGTTGATGAAATTATGAGTACTACCTGAGTCGATCAACACTGTTACCTTTTGCTTCTTTAGGAACCCCACCACCTTGAGGGTTTGTGGAGCATTGAAACTTGAGAGTGCATGACAAGAAATGATTGGTTGAGAATCATGTGATTCCTCATTTGACTCCCTTTCATCTTCTAGTATGGGTTCCTCCTCTTCTTCCTCGTTGGGACCTTCAATATAAAACACTTTCTTTTCACTACATTTATGTCCTCGACTGTATTTTCTATCACAATTGAAACACAAGCCTTTTTCTCTTTTCTCCTCAATTTGTTGTGGAGTCAACTTAGTAGGTTGTATTGAATATCCTTTCTCTCTTGTCACATTAGCCCCTTGCTTCTTAGGAATCAAATATTTCTCCTCTACTCTGCGTGCTAAGATAAAAGACTCATTTATGGAACTAGGGCTAAACATGCGTACCTCATGTTGAATGTGCTCCTTGAGACCACCCAAGAATAAGTCATTCAAGTTTTCCTCCGTAATTGAATCCACCCTTAAGGATAGATTTTGGAATTGCTGAATATAATCCTTAACTGATCCTGTTTGTTGAAGTTTAGCTAGCTGGCTGAAGAAGTTGTCTGTGGTGCTATTGCTATATTGTGCTTGGAGTTCCTCTATAAAAATTGACAATGAGATGGTGAGCCCCTTTTTACCTCGATGAGTGCAAAGCCAACGATACCAAATGAATTGATCTGGTTCTAAATATAAGGAAGCCATCATGACCTTTTTTCCATTTGTGATTTGGTGTACTTCAAAAAAATTCTCCATTTGGTTTATCCATGTTAGAGGATCCTTACCATCAAACTTGCACATATCCACCTTTGGAAATAAATTCCTAGATCCCATAGGAGTACTAAAGCTTGTGTTAGTAGTAGCTGACCTAGAATTCTCACCTTGGCTGCTTGAGAACTCCTTTCTTGATTCAGCTATGTAGGTGCTTAACATGTTTCACATGTCCAACATATCTCCTCTTAGGTCACACATATCTATCTTAATTGAGGAAATTTCTTCCTTGACCTTATTGATTTCTCCATTATGAGTAATATCCTTGATTGTTTCACCATCCTTATTAGGAGTCTTCCCCAGAGTGACAACATTCTTTTTACCCCTTGTTGCAGGCCCTGTCATGATGGAAACCACTAATATTGAAATAAATCACACAAATGAAACTTAAATTCTCTCAAATTTTTATTGTAATCTCCTTTTGTATGTCTTCAAAAACCTAATAAAAATTAGACTCCAATTCAATAATATGTGTGAGATATGTAGATTCCAAAAAAATAGTGTAGAAACCCTAATTCTGTAATAATTTGCTTAATTCTAGTCCAATTCTTCTGAAATTTTTACTGTAGCTTCTTCAATATGTTTTTCAAAAACCCTTTAAAAATTAGAAAAAAATTCACCAAAATATGAAAGATATGCTCTTCCCAAAATCGCCTCCAAAATTGAGAAAAACCTTGCCTCTATGGTGCCAAGATCATGCTCTGATACCACTTGTTATGAAATAACACAATAGAAAGAATATGATATGAAATTACCAAAATACTTGAAAATAACTGAGAATAACAAGCCATCGAGGGAAACCTCCAAATATCTCTAATGAGAACACACTTCACAACTTGATGATGAAATAAGACTCACAACCTCCTATATATACCTATTTATGCCAAGGATATCACCTAGGCCGACTTAGACACACCTATATAAGACTTAGGCTGACCTAAACAACTAAATAACAATATATTAATGATAATATGACTTAATAGAGAGTTAAGATAGCCACAAGCCAACTATTCATAACCCGATGTACAATAATATTAAGGGCATAGCATGATGGATGTATGCAAATGGTTCATTTATCCTATATTATGGTTTTATAATGAAATATTGGGATTCATTAGTTATCATTATGGAATGGGTTTATGATATTTAATGTCGTCATGTGTAGCCCAGAGGACATAGCATATGTTGTATATGTATAATTGCATTACATGTGATGTTTGTTAAATGTTCATCTTGTGTAATGTTTTACTTTCAATTTTTTTTTCTATATTTGTTAGTTTTAGTTGTCCTTTGGGGTTCTCATGGTGGGGCATTACAAATTGGTATTAGAGCCAGGGTTTGCAAACACTGGGTACTCTAGGTTAGTTGTACCCATTAGGTTAACCTTTTTCACTTAACTCTTTATCTCACATGTTCCCCTCTAATGTTGTGCGGGAACATGCCTCAGGGTAGGGGTCGTGGTCATGGAAGAGGCCGAGGTGGTGGCCACAGAGCCAACCGCCAAAGTTCATCATCTCCAAGCTCCCATAGTTCAGAACATGAGGAACATTAGAGCTCCCAAAATAATCTAGGAGGCAAAGGACAAAACACAGAGTAGCTTAGTTTGGAAGGAGGGCAGTTGCAACACCTACTTGAGGAGATTCTTGGTTTTTTAGGCCCTAGGCTAGAGGAGGAGTAGAAAGTGGAGAGAGAAAGAGATCTAGATCACCGAGGTGAAGAGAATTAACAAAAGAGTAGGATGCCATAGTGGCGGGTCACATGAGAGACCTGTTGAGAGCAAGTCCTCCCACATTTGATGGTACTGGTGGAGGACTGGAGGTAGAAACATGGTTGATTGATTTGGACCGGTGCTTTGCTATGCACCCTTGTGGTAGTAATACTAAGTCTAGGTGTTCCATCATGCACCTCAGAGGCTTTGCATCCACTTGGTGGTGGCTAGAAGAGTAGGAATTACACCTTAACATCAACATAGTGACTTGGGAGCTATTTATGGAGAGATTCAGGGCCCGTTTCCTTTCAGATCATTGGAGACAATGTCGGTCAGATGAATTCCATGAATTGAGACAAATGGAAATGTCCATTGAGTAGTACGAGTGTCAGTTCTATGAGCTCAAGCATATGCAGGAATCGACAATGATGAGGCTATGCTAGTACAACACTTTTTCAGGGGCTTGAATACCTGAATTAGTAGGGGAGTCCGAGTCTTTGAACTAAAGACGATGGAGGTAGCTGTCGAAAAGGCTCATATGATGGAGGAAAACTTGGCCATGGCTTGGGGAGGCAACACAAGTGTTCAGATTGGCAGTGCACCTGCGTCTAGTTTTAGTTCTCAAGGTGGGATTCTTGAAGCTACAGGCTCTTCCAGGAGTCATCATGCACCCTCTAAGGGAAATCAGTAGTAGTTGTAGCCTAAGCATAAAAATTCTCAGTCTTAACAGAATGGAAGATCTTAGGGTAGAAGGAATTAGAATTGGCAACAAGCTCGACAGGACCATTGTGAGTAGCATGCATAGAGTTCACAGTCAGCCCACAGTTAGGGTAGTTTTCAACAGTCTATTGCACCATTGGGTGGTAGAGGTTTTGGTTAGGGTACAGGTTTTTTCTCTTGTGGTCAATAGGGACATATTTCTATACAATGTCTGTAGAGGAACACTATAGGTTTTAGTCAGAGGTCGGCCACTTCCAAGCTGACTGTGGGCGATGCGGACAAATCACACTGAGTTTTTTTTATGGTTGACAACCATCAAGCTGATCATTAGGGCACCATGGTTGAGACTTCAGGTGTGTTACAAGGCACTAGTATTTCTATTCTCTTTGATTCTATTGCATTAGATTCATTTATTTCTTTATCATCAGTAGAGCACTATAGACTGGTGGTAGCAAGGCAAGGTGTTAAGTGGTAGGTTGAATTGGCCTCTAGGGAAAAGGTAGGAGTTGAATCACTTGTTCAAGATTTTGGTTTGAAAATTGCGTCACTAGTGACTTCGGTGGACCTCTGAATCCTACCTCTTGGTTCCTATGATGTTGTTTTAGGTATGGATTGGTTGAGTTCTCACCAAGTAATGATGGATTATCGTTGCAAGGCTATGTGATGTGTAGATGATTCGGGTAATGAAGTTGATATTGTTGGCATATAGAGGCCCATCTCTTTATAGATGATTTCTGCTATGCAGCTAAAGAGGTGTTTCCGTCAAGGTTGTCAGCTATTTTCTATTTCAATCAATGACTTGGATTTGGGAGAGAGTCAAGAGGTGTCAATGGATGATTATCCTCTCCAAGATTTTGTAGATTTATTTCTGAGTGAAATTCTAGGGATACCACCAAAGCGTGACATTGACTTCAGAATTGATCTTGTACTTGGAGTTGAGCCTATATCTCAGGCTCCATATCAAATGACAACACAGGAACTTCAGGAGCTTCATTTTCAATTGGAGGAGTTATTAGCAAAAGGGTTTATTCATCCTAGTGCTTTCCCTTGGGGAGCACTAGTGATATTTGTGAAGGATGGTTACCTCTGTTTGTGCATTGATTACAAAAAGCTAAACAAAGTGATAGTGAAGAATCGATACCCTTTGCCAGGAATTGTTCTATTTGATTAGATAAAGGGGGTTAAGGTATTCTCAAATATTCATCTCAAACTAGGATACCATCAATTGTGGATAGTCAAAATAGATATACACAAAACATCAATTCACACTTGTTACGGGCATTATGAATTCACTGTTATGTCGTTCAGGTTAACAAATGCATCATTTGTTTTCATGAGTATGATGAATGGAGTCTTTTGAGCATTAGGAACATTTAAGTTAGGTGTTGCAGTGCTTGAGAGACAATTAGTTGTATGCTAATCTGGAAAAGTGTGAGTTCTATAAGTCTGAAGTGAAATAATTGGGCCACATTATCTTTGGAGAAGGTATCGTTATGGATCCTTCAAAGATTCAAGCCATCGTTGATTGGCCTGCACCCACAGATGTTCCTAAGATTCAAAATTTTATGGATTTGGTAGGCTACTATCAGTGGTTCATTCAGGGCTTCTTGAGGATTTCATATCCCATCACTTCTCTTTAGAGGAAAGAGTAGAAATTTATTTGGTCAAAATAGTGCTAGTTAGCTTTCTAGACCCTTAAGGAAAATTTGACCAGTGCACTGATCCTAGTAGTTCTTGATCCTACTAGGGATTTTGTGGTGTGTACAGATGCTTCCTTAGAAGGCTTAGCTGTTGTTTTGATGCAAGAAGGTCATGTGATTGCATCAAAGTTCCGCAAGCTCAAGGATCATGATTTGAATTACCCTACACATGATTTGGAGTTAGTCATTGTTGTTCAAGCTCTTGTGAGATGGAGGCACTTTTTATTGGGGCATCGATTCGAGCTACATAGTGATCATTGCAGCTTACAGTATATCTTTATGCAGTGAAACCTAAATGCCAGGAAAAGGAGATGGATATAATTTCTTTGCAAATATGATTTTGAGGTTAAATACATCCAGGGGAAGGAAAACTTAGTTTCAAATGCTCTGAGTTGGTGAAGACATGAGATATGTGCAGTAACTTTTGGTGTGGATTTGAGGAGCCAAATTCTTGCAATACTTCCTACAGATAGTTGGTATCATGAAGTGAAGTCAAAAATTGAGTCAAATGGGGCTTTGGAGGGAAATTTTGATGGTTATTCACTGGATTCATATGGCCTTTTGTGATATATGGGTCAAATGTATGTACCTCTTGTAGGGAGTCTTTGTACCTTAATCATGACTGAGGCACATCAGGCTCCCTATTCAGCGCATCCGGGAGTCAAGAAGATGTATGTAGACCTTTGTTCACTGTACTTTTGGGTTGGAATGAATAGAGATATTTTAGAATTTTGGGCTAGATGTCTAAAATGTTAGAGAGTTAAGGTAGAACACCAACATCCTGAGGCCTTTTACAGCCTCATCTCATTTAGGATTGGAAATGGGATATCATATCGGTGGACTTTATTGTTAGCTTGCCTATGTCTTCTTGTCAACATGATGCTATCATGGTCACTATTGACAGGTTGACCAAGGTGTCACACTTCTCTCCTATCTGATCATCTTACATTGCTTCATCGGTAGCCAAAATATTCATGAAAGACATTATTCAACTACACAAAATTCTATGAAGGATTATTTCTGATAGAGATCTGGTGTTCACTTTTGCATTGTGGACATCCTTGTAGTATTCCTTAGGGATCTAGTTGAACTTTAGTTCTACATACCATCTAGAAATAGATGGTCAGACTGAGAGGGTCAACTAGGTTCTCGAGGACATGCTCTAAATGTATGTGATGGATCAATAGTCACGTTGGGAGGACTATTTGCATCTGGTGGAGTTTGCTTATAATAATGGATATCATAGCTCGATTGGTATGGCTCCTTTTTAGGAATTATATGGCCATCCTTGTCGGATCCTTTTGAGTTAGAACCATCTTGAGGAAAAAGTTCTACTTGGACCTGAAATGCTTCAGGATATGGAGCAGCAGGTAGCTCACATCAGAGAGCAATTGGTAGCAACACAGGACATGCAAAAGAAGTATGTAGATGTGCATAAGGTTGACCATCAGTTTTCTATTGGTGATCAGGTTTTCCTACGAGTGCATCTGCAAAAGAGTCCAATCCATTATGGGAAAGGCTCTAAGCTCACACCTCATTTTGTGGGACCGTTTGAGGTGTTGGAGAGAATTGGCCCCGTTGTTTATCACCTAACATTGTCACCCAGTCTATTATGCATACACGATGTATTTCATGTTTCTGTACTCAGGCCCTATTATCCATATGTATCTCATGTACTTGATTGGAATGCATTATAGGTCGAGGACGAGCAACTGACACTTGAGCCTGTGGTCGTTCTTTAGCACAGGAGGCTCATTCTTAGGAGCAGAGCAATTGAGTAGATGCAAGTCCAATGGGACCCTAATGATGAGACTTCGGTGACATGAGAGGATGCATCCCACAGTAGAGAGTCATTTCCTTATTTATTCTCTGGCTTCCAGGAGTAAGCCTAGATCTAGGGGGGAGGATTTAATGCCTCTCGTGTTGTTTTCATTGTTCTGATACTCTTCTCATGTTTTGTTGCATACTGTGGGACTATGATGGTGATTGTTTCACTAGTTTGACTAGTTTAGTTGAAAATTTAGTTTGCTTGGATAATTATGATACTCTGTTTGGATGTTTTTGATATGATGATACATGGTGTTTGGATTTAGCTAGTTATGTTTACCATCTGATTATAGTACTATTTTTTTATGCAATTTATTAGTTATTGCTTTATGATATTTATGATGACGTGTTACTAGTTGGAGTCTTGGTGCTAGAGGACAGTGTAGCATTACTTGTTCGCGAGCACCCTGCTATGTTATGACTCCCTCTTACAGTGTGCTTGTGATTTGATATATATGTTGCTTGACATTTGGTTTCACGCAGGATGCAGGTATCGGGCATTGACTCCACCTGCACTTTCAAGTTTGAGCATGCCCTGTAAGCCCAATGGGTATGATGTGGAAACTCGAGTTGACAAGAAAGTCCCCCATCCTAGTCTGTCACCCTGTCTTTGTGTTGACATGTCATCTAGTTGTGACCCCATTTCTATTTTGGTATAGTTCCATTTTGAGTCATTTATTTTAATTGCTTATTTAACATTTCTTTAATTTAATAATATACTTGTTGTTCTCAGTGTGTCAAGTTTTAAATGTCATTCAAGTAATGTGTTAGTGTTCGAAGTTCACAAGTATTATGTGATTTAATTAAATTATCAATCATTAAGTGAATGTTGTTCATTAGTTAATTATTAAATTAGATTATTAAAAGAATGACATTAATTAATTATTGAATTAATTACTTATGTTATAATGATTCATTTATTATTATTTTATTAAATGAATAATTAAATGAAATGTAATAGAATATTAATGTATTTATTAATAATGTTTAATTTTAAGTTTAAATATAATGGATAATGATGTAAGGGAAATTTTGAGCATCTCAGAGAAACCTCCAAGAATAGTAGTGCCTTCGGTAACTTTAATTTCGATTAGATTGCCTCAAAGACACGTACAACTATGTCCTAAAGCGGAAACAGACATAGTTCATTTCCCACATTAATCCTTTTGAGGGAAACACATGTAAATTCAACAACAAGCAATAACAAATTCTAGAAACATAACCAATATAGATGAAAGATAGGACATAAATCATAACACAAATATTTACGTGGGGAAAACCCTTTCGGGTAAAAAACCCCACCCTCCAAAGTTTGAGCCATTGTATTATTCAACAACAAAAGATTACAATACAATTTTAGGCTCATAGCCTTTCAGAGATTACATCTTGTTCATTCTGGAAACAACTTGGGAGCAAACTCTCCCTTTGTACATTTCCTGATCAACCTCTCAAACCAAACAATCTTCGCACTATTGAAATACCCTCTCATAATATACAGTATAGATCGACATGAGAGATCAACCACAATCCATGATCAGGAGAGATTTCGGCAGCATAACCTTGCCTCTCGTTTTCTCTATTTTGGCCTCATGGCCTTAGCCTTTCACCCAAACTCTCATCCCTCTCTCTCTTTCCTTTTCAAAATGTCCAATGCATATGTGTATACATTCGTTCTTTATTGCCTCTATGAATCGGTTCATTTTCAACTGTCAGATCACAACAACAAATGGTTCACATTCTACCTTCTCTAATAGGTCCAAGTCACACCACATAGGATAGTATTAATTGGTCAAAAGCATTCAAACAATATTTGCATGTTGGTGAGACACTAACCATGTCTCCCTGATGCCACATGACTGATTACACATCCATCGCTATTCGGCAAGAGTCACTGCTATCGGCAAGAGATCATAATGAGTTTACAAGTCATATCGATGTCAACACTCCCATTGGTGAGACTTACTCTATTAGCAAGATCGACAAGACCTTTCACCAATATCCTCAGCAGACCAATCGCCCAGAAAATCGCTAGTTGCTATGAGTCATAATGCACCCTCAAGTCATACTGATATGAACATCCATCGGCAAGACTTAGGCTATAGCTAAGAGTCACCCCATAGGTTCCAAGTCACCCCGAGTCCATCCTTCACCATAAGTCATACCGACAACAAACCATACCATCGGTGGACAATCATCCATCACCAAGAGTTCTTACCGAGCCTCCATGTCACCCCAATGACATCAAGTGAATAATTGTCGGTGAGACATCTCTTGTCGGGATGAGTTATATCGAACATTCAAGTCTCTCCCTGATAACTCCAATCACCATGAGTCTCCTTGACAACCATTAGACACCAACCTGTCAGCAAGAAAACTCCCATCGCGAGGACACATTCTGATAGGAGCAAGTCATACCGATTACTACATTGGCCAGATAGACGAAAGGTCACACCAATATCTGCCAGACTTTCTACCATTGCTAAAACATCATTTTGACTGTCCAAGTTACACTGAAGGCTCAGGTTATGCCGATTTTCAAGATAATCAAGAGGTCATAGCGACATATTAGGATCAACTAGCAGATTGTCCAGAGATCTCAATAGTCTCATCGAAATTGCTCACAAGAGATTTCAGCCTGTGGGATTGAGATAGACAATTCCAACAATATCCAACTTGACGAAGATCACACAGGAACCTCCAAAGCACTTAGAAAGTAAGATCACACTAGCTCCACCAGTTTAGACCCCGCAACACTCAAGACACCCGACCAACAAGTTTCAACAGATAACATTCCACCAAAAAATCTGCAACAAAGACCAGGCATCCAACTACAACTCACTATCCAACAAAACAACTGAAATGCAACCGATCACAGCCTTCTAGGAAACCACATAGACCTCAAACATGCTCTCATGCTCCATCCAGAATTCTGCACCAACATCCAAGATGTCCTCCATTCAGGCAACAGTCCCTGTCATCTTCCAACATGCCACCTAAGGAAGAAAGATACAAGCCAAGGTGATAAGCACTAGTCCAACGAACACAAGCAAAAGATCCTAGTGATAACACCAATGAGATACTGCTACCACTTCACTGTGCTCAGATGCTATACAGAAGCAATATCAACTTCAAAGCCTCAAAAAGAACACAACCATGAAGTCATTCTCCAGAAACAAGACAAAAACACTAGCTAGAACAACAATTAGACTGACTGCTTCCATCCAACTGAGAAACCCACATGACTGAAAATAGCACCTACAGCTCGTGCTATTCCATCCAATCTCACACACTTCAAAGGTATCAACATTAGTAAACTCATTCCACTCCAAAACCAACCCATCAACAACAAATGCAAGCTCCAAGTGCCAATTAGTCGAAGAAGACAAAAAACATACAAGAACTTGCACTACCCGAGTAGTTTCAAATCTGAAAGATCAAAGGCATCGCAAGTCTACTAATGACAACACATAGAGAGTGTAACCATGTAGTACTAAGGAAATATCCACAATGATATGCACAACCTACAACAAACCGCTACAGGAAACATTTCTCTCACCACAAGTCTTCACGACTCTCCCAAGATCTCCACATGCAACAAAATAAAAAGGATTAAGAACCTACATGTCATCACCCATGAACATGAGTGAAAAACACATGACCATAAGCAAGTGATCACTATAGCTCCAACCAAACCTCAAACCAATGTAATGATCCAGGAAGTAAACCAAGACCAAAGAGAGAAACTATGCACATCATATTCCTATAGAACATCCTCCTACATACACTTTGATGCAGGAGCATCCAGTGGTGTAAGGGCAATCTTGCATCACCCAAAAATAGTTAAATTTCAAGTTTATCATTTTTCAGATGTTTTTATATTTTTTGATACCCTTTTCATCATAATGAAATTCTCAATTTATGATTTTTATTTTTCATTCCTGGTTTGAAAGATATTGTAGTTTTAGTTTCCCAGATTTGCACCTAAAAATCTTCCAAGTTGAATTTGAGGCACTTAGAGCTTCTAGAATGGCCTTGAAACTTTCCAAAATTGGAGTAGCAGATTTTTAGCGTGTTCTTGACTTTGAGACCTTTCCAATGGTTCAAATGGTTCGCAAATCAGAGCCCCGGATCAAAAGTTATGGCCCGGGGAAGTTGGCACACTTTCTATAAGATACAATTGCAAATGTTCTTTTGAAATTTGAACTTCAAGTTGTATCTTTCAGCGCCAAACCGCCTAAACTCAAATTTTAATGTTGTTTTTGCTCCAAACTAAAGAGGAGCTCTATTTATGGGCGGGTTTCTAATATTTTTGGGTAACTTTTTGGGGACAAGCTCCCATGTTGCAAAAGGGTTATTCTATAGCTTTCTGTAGCTTGCATGTGTTGTAGAACTTGGGGATTTGAAATCCTCTACATGTAAGAAGCTCCATTCTTTGAATAATAAAATCATTCTCTTGTTTGTGGGTTATTTTCTATGTCTCGGGTTGCACCCTCATCAAGTGGTATCAGAGCGGGTTTTTCTTGAGCATGTGGACAGATTGCTGATCATGAGGAAATTCGCACTAGGACCGTGGTTGTGGGTCGAGGTCAAGAAAGATGCCTCCAAGAGTGATTCCTGGTAGGCGTGCTGGTGCCAGAGGTGGTCGAGGTGGCAGAGATGCACTGGCAACCCTCCAGAGATAGGTTGATGCGTTACAAGAGCAGTTGAGAAGAGGGTTAAACCTAAGGGAGGAAAGTGAGGATGAAGGAGAGGAAGAAGGTTCAGAGGTAGAAGAGGAAGAAGAAGCAATTAATCAAGACCAAATGCAGTTAATAAGGGCCATTTCAAAGATCAGGAAAAGACCTAGAGTAGAAGTCCCCAATTATTCCGGAAGTCTGAACCCAAAAGAGTTGATTGACTGGATCAATGAGCTAGAAGAATATTTTGAGTATGAGGAAATAGAGGACCCAGGTTGGGTTAAGTTTGCGAAAATGAAGCTGAAGGGCCATGCCAATATTTGGTGGAAAGAGGTCCAGTTGGAAAGAAATCGAAGAGGAAAAGTCAAGATCACCAAATGGGATCGTATGGTAGAGAAACTGAAGAAGCAATTCATACCAGTGGATTACGAGTTAGATCTGTTGAAGAAATTGCAAGAGTTGAAGTAAGGAAGCAGATCTGTGAAAGAATATACTGAAGATTTTCACAAGATAATCATTAGAACAGGTCACACAGAGGCCAACAAGGAAAAGGTAGCTCGATATCTTAATGGGTTACGACCGAGCGTTCAGGAGGAGTTAAGTCTAGTCAGAATGACCACCATTAAGGATGTGTATCAGTTTGCTTTGAAGGTGGAAGAGAAGCTAAACAAAAGATTTGATGGCAAGCAAAAGGATGAGGAGGTCAAAGCGGAAGGGGCAATGGTAGACCTTCAGGAAGTCGAAATGATGATGAAAATAAAAGTGAAGATGTGGGTACCAGCCGAAGCCAAAGGAATGACAACTCCTACCGCCCTCGTGATCAAAAAAGTGGTGATCAAAGAGGTAGAGGACGAGGGCAATATGGACAAGGATCTGGAAGAGGTGGTTTCAGAGGAATGTGTTTCCAGTGTG
>VDFB02105785.1:61819349-61956459 GCA_007258455.2 Sequoia sempervirens | reverse complement strand
CAAGATCAAACCAACTTTAAAAACATGTAATCAACATGGATGTAAGCCTCTCAAAGAATACCAAACTACTTCATTTCCCATTTCAGGAAAACAGCCCATAGAGCATCTCCTACCAATTCTCATTAGTAAATAACATAACACAAAAGCTCAAGGAGATAAAACAAGTTGTACATCTTCCACTATGAATCCTCCAGAACCATTAAACAACAATTCAAGATCTATATCATGAAAGTGAACATAAAACACATCTAAAAAATATAATGGGCCAAATACCTCTCAGATAAACTTCTGAGTAGACCAAGAGTGGGAATGAGAATAATCCTTCAAGATATACAAGCCATCAAGACTAATCAAGAGCAATCTCCTCATAGGTCTCTATTGAAATCATGGTCAACCAAGGTGTAGGCTTGTCGGACTTTCTTCTGAAAACTTCATCAAGAATACCATCAACAACACTTCTCATCTCAAGAGAGATACAAGCTCACCTTATTCTTCATGTATCCATGAGTACTAGCAACCAATCATCTCATGCTAAACTCCAACTACATTACTGCACTATCACGAAGTATTAAGCAAATAATCAAAGCACCAAATACACAAAGAATTACCAGACCAATGTCAAAGCTTCAATCATCTAAATCAGGAACTTATCATGACACCATGATCTACACATCCCCTTAGGAGATACCATGCTTCAAGTGACTTCAGCATGGTCTCAAGTATAATGCACAATGTCAAAACTCCAGTGCACAACCAATAATATACCATGACATAAAGTAGAAAAAATCAAAACCAACATCACCTATCAAGCACCACCAACACCTTAGCCAAAGACTCCAAGCATCCTCCATGGTTCCAAGATGTTACACATCTTCAAATAATGTCCATACAAATGCGAAAGAACCCTTTCTGCAACAATAGGATCTAAGAGCTCCCCCTAGAAACATCTGTAACACTAAAGAAGACCATTCACCACCATGTGATGAACCCATAGTCATTGCTAAAGCTCCCACTAAAACATGACATCTGAGCTCTCCAAGCATCATGACCAATCATCTTCACTATCAAGGGCTTACACAGAGCAGTGTAACCAAGCTATCCATGACATCATGATACACATGCTATAGATTCCCATAACTGTCTATTCATGTACTCAACAATATCCATCCTCTCACCTCAAAGCAATTACACCAATGCAAAAGTGACCACAGACAAGGCTAGCTAACAAGTCTGCACCAGCAATGAATCAATCTCGTGGATAAAGATAGTCCACATCCAAGTTATCTCACTGTAGCCAATGGGTAGCTAATCCACCAACCTCATAACTCATAGATCACAAAAATCAAACATGAAAACCCATCATCTCATTGGAAACTGAAACACTGAGATATCAAAGACAATAACCACGTAGACAACATGACTCAAACACCAGATCACGCCAAACCTGATTTTCCAATCATGTCCACAATGAGCACCATAATCAAGGAACCCACAAGCACCACCATAAGAATGTTGAGTGACAAATCACATACCAACACTCCCATGAAGAGAAGAAATCACACCTCCTCAAACCATGCACAAATCATGCATGTAGAACTACAACTATCTCATCTAGCAACACCCCAAAAGCCAGGGTTTAGAAAATAGCTTAACAACAACTCCACATAACCACAAGTTTTTCTTAACTGTGTAAAACATCCGAGAAAGAGAGAAAGGCTATTTCAAAGGTTGCAAATCATTTAATGAGTAAATTCATAGCCTTTATGTATTCAAGGTTAATAGGAAATAGTTCCTTCCAACACCAGGAAACACCACCTAGCATAAGCACTCTCTTCCATGGCTGAGAAACAACCTAGGCTTCTCCATACCACCAAGGAGCCTCTCACACAGACAACCAATATGAAAGATTTATTGCTAGACAACCACAGAGAAAAGAAATCCACCTCATAAACCAAGGTTATACAGCTACCAACCAGGAGACACAGATCACAACAAAACAACATGATCAACTCTCTTTTCCATCTTCACCATCCTTTAAGATGCATGTTGTCTTCGAATACCACAAGACTTCCACTCACCAAAGGATCAATACATCAGTCCATTCCTCCAGATTTCCTCCAGCATAACAAACTGAGAAATCTTCATAGGAGAAATACCCAGAACCAACAACCAGAAGAAGGTTCTAATACCACTTGAAAGGGAAATTTTGGGCATCTCAGAGAAACCTCCAAGAATAGTAGTTCCTTCAGTAACTTTAATTTTGATTAGATTGCCTCAAAGAGATGTACAACTATGTCCTAAAGCAGAAACAAACACAGTTCATTTCCTAGATTAATCCTTCTGAGGGAAACACATGTAAATTCAACAACAAGCAATAACAAATTCTAGAAACATAACCAATACAGATGAAAGATAGGACAAAAATTAGAACACAAAGATTTACGTGGGGAAAACCCTTTCAGGTAAAAAAACCCACCCTCCAAAGTTCGAGCCATTGTACTATTCAGCAACAAAAGGTTACAATACAATTTTAGGCTTAGATCCTTTTCAGAGATTACATCTTGTTCATTCTGGAAACAACTTGGTAGCAAAACCTGCCTCTATAAATTTCCCAATCAACCTCTCAAACCAAACAATCTTCGCTTTGTTGCAATAACCTCACACAATATATAGTATAGATCGACATGAGAGATCAACCACAATCCATGATCAGGAGAGATTTCGGTAGCATAAACCTACCTCTCATTTTCTCTATTTAAGCCTCATGCCCTTAGCCTTTCAGCCAACCTCTTGGCCCCCTCTCTCTTTCCTTTTCAGAATGTCCAATGCATACGTGTATACATTCGTTCTTCATTGCCTCTGTGAATTGGTTCATTTTCAACTGCCATATCACAATAGCAAACAATTCACATTCTGCCTTCTCTGATAGGTCCAAGTCACACCACATAGGAAAGTATTCCAATCGGTCAAAAGCATTCAAACAATATTCGCATGTCGGTGAGACACTAACTATGTCTCCTCGATGGCACATGACCTATTACACATCCATCACTATTCGACAAGAGTCACTGCTATCGGCAAGAGATCATAAGGAGTTCACAAGTCATATCGATGTCAACACTCCCATCGGTGAGACTTACTCTATCAGCAAGATCGGCAAGACCTTTCACCAATATCCTTAGCAGACCCATCACCCAGACAATCACTAGTCGCTATGAGTCATAACAAGCCCTCAAGTCATACCAATATGAACATCCGTCAGCAAGACTTAGGCTATCACTAAGAGTCACCCCGCAGGTTCCAAGTCACCCCGAGTCCATCCTTCGCCAGGAGTCATACTAACAATAGAACAAACCATCAGTGAGACAATCATCCATCACCAAGAGTTCTTATCGAGCCTCCATGTCACCCCGATGACATCAAGTGAATAATTGTTGGTGAGATGTTTCTTGTCGAGATGAGTTATACCGAACGTTCAAGTCTCTCCCTGATAACTCCAGTCACCATGATTCTTCTCAACAACCATTAGACACCAACCCACTAGCAAGAAAACTCCTGTCACCAGGACACATTCCGATAGGAGAAAGTCATACTGATTACTGCATCGGCTAGACAGACCAAATGTCATGCTGATATCGGCCAGACTTTCTACCATCACCAAAACATCATTCCGCCTGTCGAAGTTACACCGAAGGCTCAGGTTATGTCGATTGCCAAGACAATTAGGATCAACTAGTAGATCAGCCAGACATCTCAACAGTCTCACCGAAATTGCTCACAAGAGATTTTAGCCTGTGGGATTGAGACACACAATTCCAACAAATGAAGTATTCAATAAAATATTAAATTGGATATTTTAAATGGAAATCTTGAGATAACTTTAAATTTAAAAAAGTCATTAAATGAATTACATTTATAAAAGTAATAGTGGTTAACAATTATGATTTATTAAATTAAATAGTGTGATTTAATGTTTAAACAGTAAAATAATAATTAAAGGTGAAAATTATTATCCTTAGTTTTTAATCAATTAAATGTAGGAAGCGTTATGCGTTAGGATTTACCAACAGGTGGAAAATCAAGAAAAGAGAAAATGACGAGTGCATGTGCATGCACATTTGGAAATTGAAAATGAATTGGAAACTTGCCATTTGTCTTGGTTTTGTTTTCAAAAACTAAAGAGGATTTCTTTAATTAAGATGGGAATTTTTGTGGGGAAAAGGAGGAAGTTTTCTTGGCAATTGTTTAGGCTTGCTCTATAATTATTCTCGATAAAAAGTTACAAGAAAATTGCAGCCCTCAAAATTTGGAAGAAGCTATTTTTCTTTTTCTTTTTCTAGAGAATAGATTTGGATTCTGTGACAGAGGGATTAATGCCATCTCCTTCAATGAACATTGCATTCCAGGCTGGTTTTTGTTATTTTGTAATTTTTATATTCAATTTCTTAGCTGATTGATAAGTTACTCCTTGAAATTGAAATTTAGTGGAATTCATTCATGCCTTTTCAAATTTGAGCTGATTCTTGTTAGGTTCTATAAGAGAGGGGGAGCACTATGTGCAAGACCCTCGGTCACAGAGGGTCAAGATGTGATAGGCTACCCTAACTTACCTCAACTAAGTGCAATGTTTAGGGTATGAGGATGAGAATGATGAAGATTATGAGGTCCTACAATCACTCTACAATCCTGATTTGTAAGGTGGGGTTAGGCAAGTTGGTTTTTAGGTTCAACTCTTTGCCTTAGGGAGTTCTCTACCTGAGGATGTCAGTGCGGTCTTTGGACAACAGCTCAGCGCGCAAGCATCTCTAAAGTGTATTGTAGTCTGTACGGTTAGAGAAAAATAGAGATAAGGTTGAAATGACCAAAATGACTAATAGCCTAGCTATTCAACTAAAAAGCCAGAATGAAATAAGTAAATAAATGATATATTCTCTAATATTATAAAGTAGAAAAGCAAGTGTAAAGAGAGTAAGAAGGATCTCACTAAGGAATTCTCTTGCCAACTAATCCTTTGAAGAGAATGTACTCCTTCGCATAGAAAGAGGGAAAATGTTGGGTGGATGTATAGGGGCCTACCTCACTTAGACCCCTGTTTAGGTGTTTCTACCTCCATGGACAACCAAGGAAACAAGATAAAGAAGCAATAAAGCAAAGAGAATACAAACACTACAAATCAGTACTATACTACTCAACCAAGTGATAAAAGAGAGGAGAGGGAAGCTTACCACCTCCACCAAGAGCACTCAAGGCTGCTTGGGGGAGAAATGAGAGGAACTCAAGCCTCTGTTGCAATGGTGTGGTCCCAAACATGCTCTACCAAAGTGAATGAGTGAATATTTTGATGTAATGGTGTGCTTGAATGCTTGACGTAAGTGAAAATGGATGCAAAAGTGTAAGTATGGAAGCTTGAAGTGTGCAATAGCTCAGAAGTTAGATTGAATGTTGAAGGGGTGAATTTGAAGGAGTGAAAAAAAATGGCCATATTTGGGTTGGTCAGCTGAAGGGGTAATTACAACTTCACTACCAATGAGAAGAGCAATGCCTCTATAGGTTCAACATCTTCCAGGGACATAAACATGCCACGTAGAAGTATGTGCACTGCGCAGGCATCCCCAACATAAATGCCTCAACCGATGCTCAAAATAGGCACCAAGTGTTATGCCAACAATGGGCTTACGTGAAATTAAGCCTCCAAACTTGGTTTTCTAAGGTGGACATAGGAAAAAAGGGGAATTGCACATAGGGTTCAAATTCACTCTTATACATTTTCTCCCCACTTTAGCGAGCATGAGTATTGATGAGTGCTTAGTAAAGTAGATCAAGAAGAGAGTAAGGTTAGAAAAGTATACCTGAACTTTCAAGGAAGCAGTACTAAGTCTAGTGTAGCTAAACGTGTAGTAAAATAAAATGATCCATAGCTACTCAAAACTATGAATTTGGAACAACAAAGTGTCTTACAGGCCTACAAACCTACAAGGAGGCAATCCCCAAGATCTCTCGCATGAAGGAAGCCCCAAGGAAGCACCCTATAGGTTCTCGGTCCTATAGGGAAGGTATTCTCCATGAACTCAAGCATGAAGAATACTAAAGGAAGTTCCCTATAGTCTTTTAGTCCTATAGGGAAGGTGTTCTCCACAAACTCAAGCATGAAGAGCACCCGAAGAAGCGCCCCACAACTTCTCAATTTTCCAAGGGAGTTATTCTCCATAAACTTAAGCATGAAGAACACCCGAAGAAGTGCCCTATAGGTTCTTAGTCTATTAGGGGAGCCACCCCCAAGATCTCTCACATGGAGGAAGTTCAAAGGAAAGCACCCTACAAGTTCTCGGTCTTGTAGGGAGGTATCCCCGAAGATCTCTCTCATGGAGGAACCTGAGAAAGCAGACTCCACAAAGTCAAGAATCAATGACATATCTATCTATAGATAGAACATGTCAAAATTATCCGGTCACATAGACCATCAATAAGTAAAACTTTCAAAGGGATCCCTCAGGAACCCTTCAAAAGGAGAGGGGTCCACTCAAGGGAAGCACTGTTTGAAAATTAAGGTCTAGTCAGGCTGCCCCCAAGCTAGATGCGAAAGGGAAAATGGAATGAGCCTAGTCGGGCTGCCCCTAGGCTAGATGTGAAAGAAACCATTCATCTTAAAGGCCTTTAAAGGAAGGGTCCCTTGGGAAACTGCCATGAGGAAGAAGGGGGGTCCACTCAAGGGACACAGAATTCAAAATTAGTTGTTCTGCTTAGAGTGATTTTTCATCAAGGAATCCTTTCGAAAGATGTTCACTTCATCAAGGAATTCAAAAGGAAGGATATGCCCTCACATGAGTGGAAGTAAAAGAAGTTCCCACTTCAAGGGAAGTTCTTCAAGTCCTTTCTTTACAAACCTGTGATGAAGGAAACATGTTTCCACATTGAGAATGGGATTCTAAGGAAAAAATTGTGAAGGCTTTCAAGAAAAGATTCATTAGTAACAAATTCATTTTCTGAAAACCAAAGTGTTAAAGAAGAGAATTTTCACACATAGGAGGGACAACTCAAGAAAAGAAGAGAGAAAGATAAGGAGAAAGCAAAAGAGAAAAGAAAAATACAAAAAAAGGGCACATGGGGATTTGGTTTAGCGGGGTCAGATCTATCTGAGCTCATATAATAATAATAGGTAACTGCAATGCAAGGTGAAATATCATCAATCCCCAACTAGATCAAGAAGAATGCATGGAAAACAAAGTAAAAATAAAAAATTAGGTCAACATGGAAGGGGAGCACAAATGCCCCCAACACTTTTTCATCGTCCCCAATTTATTGAAAGTCAAGCACAAACATGGAAGAATGATGGTAAAAATAGAAGAAGGTTTATGACACAAAAACCACGCCTGTATCCAAGCACCAATAGGGGTGATGAGGGTAATCTAGGCACACATAACACGAGTATGAGGGAACACATCACAAAAAACACACACAGAAAAGATCAAGAAAAGGGGCCTCCTACTAACATTGATCATCCAAGAAGTCATCCGCTTCCCAATCTAAATATTCATAAGGGGAAGGAGGATGAGCTTTCGGCCCTCTCATAACAAGGGCTAAGGAAGAGGGCCCCTTGAGGGCCTCTCCGTTTAGCTTTTGTGGAGTCAAGGTCAACAATTTTGTGAAGGTCGATAACAAGGCCAAGACCTCATCCACAGAGTTAAACATGCACCCCATAGTAGTGCCATGTCTTACTTCAATGGATGGGATGGGTTGTACCTAAGATTCACCGCTAAGTTCGATGAATGACTCAAGAGCGGTGATGAACTTAGGGGAAGCCATAACTGGTTCTATTACAAGGATAGAACAAGTCATCATAGGACCACCTTGCGAAGAAGGTGGACTCCTCTTACGTCCTTCATTGCTAGAAGGACCAACCTCTGCCTCTTTGTTCATTGGAGGAGATGAACTCCCCAGAGACAAAGCTGGGATGCAGAGGAAGAGGAAGAAAGAACTATAATGGACATGACCAAAGTGTTAACCATATCCATGGGCTTCGGGAAGGGCTAGATATTTGGTACAAATATTAGCAAAGACAACTCCACTAAAGGAGTGATAAACACTTGTACCCATTTAGGGTTAGGTGCGTTCATGCTCGCAATGAAAGTCAGGAGTGAACTAGACTAGAGAGAAAGAGAAGGAAGGGAGACAGAAGAGTTGTAGGAGGTCCTAAAATAGGAGCGATCATTCCTTCCTCCTTTTCTGGTGAGGTAGCCCCCTAGGCTAGGAGAGCCTTTCGTTGGCACTTGTGCTCACATGCAAGGAAGTTTCTACGGCTCTTGGAGTTAGAAGTTGGAGCTTGTGAAATAGGAGGTTCCTACTCAACCATAGGAATTTCCACTATGGTCATTTTAGGTAGAGGAATAGGTTCCTATATGGGAGTATGGGGACCAGGCTAAGGATCGATAGGGGTATTCAACTCAAGATGCTTGATAGCGGGCCTCTTTTTGCTCATTGCCTTGGAAGCATGAGCGGTACGAGGCCACAGATTGAATTCTCTATGTGAACCTTTCTTTCTACCATATAAGTAATACCACGGTCCAAGAAATTTATTAGGGAGACCGCGATCTTAATCTTGGGCCTATTCCAAGAGGGATCATTAGACTCAGTGGGTAGCCACTAGGTCTACTCATCTAGTACTCTTCCCAGTAAAGAGGAGAGGACAAGGTAGTCTATGAAAAGTCACTTTTTCTTTACCTTTGTGAGGAGAGGGAGCCATTAGAGGCTTCTCTTCTTTCTTTAGGGAAGAGGGAGTGGATGGTATAGCCTTCTCTTTTCCTTTGTGGGAGGGAGAGGGTGTTGATGTGGACTTCTCCTTCCCTTTTGTGGAAGGAATAGCAGTCAGTGCAGGCTTCTTCTTCACTTCCCGGGAAGAGGAGGCAACTAGTTGCTCTATCACAGGAAGGATCAGCTTTGGCTCCACTGTGCCTCTATTTTTATACTTCACATAGTTCTTGTAAAGTAGGCCTGTCCTTGGAGGAAGTGGACCAACCGGGGAGAGCCAAAAGTGATCCAATGACTATCCACCATGAGACACCAAGGGCTGATATCTGGTGTCATGCACTACATGCATGACACTCTCGTGGGAGAATTTTAAACATATGTGGATAACAAAGGTGATCCCATTTATGGAGGCTAACCAAGGAATTCCTAGCTTCACTTTGAATAGATCTGACTCCAGGATGACATTGAAGACTGTTTCAATAGTCTGTTGACATCCCAGATGGCACAACATTGCAAACAGAATATTGCTACTCTATTTCTCCTAAAAGAGAAAGAGGATCACATGGATATCTTAGCTTCGAAGGTCCTGGTAGTTGGTTCTCAACTGTGCTAATGTTACTCAGTAGTCAATGCAACAGTAATATTCAAGGGGCCTACTGGTGTTGAGCTTCTGGATTGTTCTAAGAGCAAACATAAACTTAAAACCTATTCTAACCAGGGTTTTTAAAGAAATATAAAAAGATGGACCAGGGCTTTGGAATAGAAAAGACTGACACTTCATCCGAATTAACCAAATCTGTCACCTTCCAAGGAATTCCTAACTAAAATTGCAAAACAAAATTAACTTGTGATTAACACACCACTTCATCCATTCATAGTGCTGATTTCAATAGCAGATTGCAAGTTACCATTCAAACAAAACATAAAATCAAACTCATTCCTTGAAATCTTTCAAATCAAATGATCAATTCAAGACTAACACCATTCTAAAACACAACATGAAGTAGATTAATATTTGGTTTCTTCTACTGTGAGTGAGACAAATAAACAACAATTACAAAGCTAGCACAATCACTAGTGTACAGAAAATCTATGACTCCAAGATGTTTCCACTTACACTAAGAAAAATGAAAGATACATTAGGCTATTCTTGATCTAACTCCTACTCTAAGAAGACAAAAGATGGTCATATTACAAAGAATTAGGATCAGCTTCTATCCTCTCTATTCCTATTTGTTCTAGTCCTACCAGTTCTATTCTTAATTCTACCCTAGAAGTTCTAACCTTTACAAAGAGGCAAGAAAGCCTTATATACAAGATGCATAAAAAAGAATGCGCTATCCCCCAGCTTTAGGGTTTACAAAATATCTACTGATTGTAGGAGAGTTGGCTCTCAGATCTTTTGAAAAGATTCGGTTGTGCATTCAATGTGAATCCTTGTTGTCCATATTGCTGAAGGATTTCTGGGAAAGATCTGTAGATCTTTTGCTGCTACAGCATTAACTCACCTATCTATGTGTCCATACTTGAACTCCTTCTGAAATCTGTCTTGAATGCTTAGAATATCATCATTAATGTTGATCTATTTCTACCAGTGGTCACTATAGCTGTCGCTATGACTCATAGTTTCTTCATTCTTCTTCAACCTTTCTTCATGTTCTAGACTCTCTGCATGTTCGTTGACTATTTTCTGAAAACACCATCAGGTCTCCCTAGATCTTTGCACTGTTGCCCGAGCAGGCTCATCATCAAATGTTCTAAAAAGAATCCACCCTGCTCACTTTTAGTTGATCTTCCCTCGTAGGAGTAGTCAATCGGTCAAAGGAACCAATGAGTCACTCTTTTGGCTCCTTCTGATTGATCGTGCATACGCCACGCGAACTCCATCAGGTGGTCAAAATGATCTGATCAGCATCGTATGTTGGTGAGCCACCACTAGTGTCTCCCCAATGTGATTTCACCATTGTGTAGTTATCAGCATGACACCAAATAGTTGGTGGGATGTTTCGGTGAGTAGGGGAAGTCATATTGAGTCCAAAAAACCCATCGGCAAGACTCCTTCATTTTGTTGAGACCTCTTGGTGTACGTCCTTCCTCTCCATGAGCTCCTCTACATCAACAAGACCTTTTAATCTTGGGGAGACCTTTTATTGAACCCCTTTATGCTTCTGGAGTCTCCCTGATTTCCTTTATTTTGGTGTGAACTTCATGAGTCGGTGAAATATTACACTGAGCCATCTATCCTCCAGCAACTTTGTTTCATTTTGGCCAGACTACATTCTCTTGCTGAGACCACATGGCAAAGTTTTGTTTTCTTTTGGAGTCTCCCTGATATCCTCATGTCCTCCTCGAGCTCAGGCTTTTCGGCATGACCTCCTTATATCAGCCAGACCTTCTGCCGAGAGAGCTACCTTTTGGCGATCTATTACTGTTTCGGGGAGACATCGCTCAGTCACCGAGACCTTATAATGAGCCCCGCTCACTATGCCTATGCCACCTTTGTCACCGTGACCTCACCTCTTTGGCCAGACATTATGCCGAAGGGATCACCTTTGGCGATCCTTTCATTTCATTGAGACCCTTTTGTAGTCATGCCGACATGGGCTCCTTCATTTCACATGCGTCACTGTAGCATTCCCTTGTCAGGAAGATGTCCTGTAGACATCTTATGTCTCGATGAAAGCCTTCATAAATCCACTTTGTCGCCATGACATATCTCAAGGTCTTGCCGACAGGCAATACAGATGCACATTGAACAAAACGGATTATGGGTCGGGGATACCGTGATAGACTTATGCCGATAAGATCCATAATGGGGAGTATTTTGATTCTTTGGATTTCAAATGATCAAAGCCAAGCCATCAGTCAGTAAGAGTCTAAAAATGTCTTGCCAACTTTTTCCTTAACTAATTTTCATAACCAACTGGATCGAGGACAGCCTCCAACCGAGCTCCCTTGACAAATATCTTGTATGGCTCGTTCCTAAAAAATAGATACTTCCATTAGTCATCAGAAGGACATAAGGTACACTATCATAACAAACACCTTGGCTCTTGATTTCTTCAGATTCCAGGGATATCCGTGCGGGACTGCAAAGGAGAAAAACACCTGGAAAACCCAGAACAAACAAGGAACAACAGATTTTGGGAAAATCCGAAGGAGACAGAAAACAGTGAAAAAGAAGACACTGAGAAAATCTGGTCCACGAGGAATTCCATGAAGACCAAAAATCCCTAAACAACAGCATTCAGCCGGAGTTCGAGTGAGATCCCAGAAAATCTAAATGGGATGGAAAATCCCAAACTCAGGAGAAAACCCAAAGAACCCCAAGAGAAAAAGCAAAAAACAAAGGCAAAGAAAGGAAAAGAAAGGGGGACCCGTTTTGTTCCAGATCAAAATGGGGTGGTTATGTAGGGCATAACACAGTCCTAGGTCCAACCAAGATAGACAAAGTGATTGAGCCATAAGGATTAAGACTCATAGCATCGTGTGTATGGATGGTAGATTTTGTTTCTTCATATTTTTCTTTTTGTAGTGAATTTAATAAGAATGTTTCTTTAGTAATTGTTACCTAGTTTTCACCCTTAGGCTCAATTAGAAAAATATCATGTGACAAGGGTTCCATTAGGTCTGAATGCTTCAAACTAGGGAACATATCGGCATGAGATTGGCAGGGTCCCCCTGATCCATTTTTGAAATGTCTATGTTGCCTATCGGCATGACATTTCTGATGTCATAACAATTTGTTCTTACATAAAGGCAACTTTAAGCATGATATTTACGTGGTCTTGGTGATAGTGGAAAGATCTATTAGCATGAGTTGTGTTCACCACTGAGAGGTCTTACCTAATGAGTCGGGTCTCACCGACTAACTCATGAGGTGCTTCATCGGCATAAGTAATCCCTATCGGCATGTTGTTTCATCGAGCGCTTTGTGTCTTGCTGATTGGCACAAGAAAGATCATATCGGCAAGACTTATTTGATGTCATAGCAATCGGGATCCATCTCTAGGCATCTATCAGTGTGACATTCTCTTTTGTTTCAGTGACAGAAAAGGATTATATCAGCATAAGTTATACCGTCGGTATGTGGTCACAACAAAATTGCTTTGTCTCACCGATCGGAGGTTGAATGGAACATATCGACAGGAGTTTAAGGCTTTGGTGAAGGGTCATAGTGAAAAGGTTATGTCTCCCCGACCGTGCATTGAAAAGTCTTATTGGCATAAAGCGATGCCTTCACCAAGATGTCACGTTGATCTGTGGGAGGTCTCACCGAAGGCATACCTTTGGCGTATGTCAATAGACTTCACTAGGAGGTCTTACCGAGGAAAAAAGGTCTCCCCGACAATCATTAGTGAAGCAACGTCAGCAAAAGGAAGCGAGTTTCAGGACGGGTCTCGGTGACAGTGATGAGGTTCGACAGGAGTCCCGCCGATAATGAAAGACTTCGCTGAGAACATTGGATATCGGCATAGGGTCTTAGCAACCAGTGATGTCTCGTTGATGATGTGATGTCTTCGGTATAACTCTTAGTGATAGATGGACACTTCGGAAAAGGTAAATGAAGTCACCATGAAGTCTTGGTGAAGGGTTAATGTCTCCCTGACAAGAAGGAAAGGCTCTCGGCAAGGGTTGGTGCCCTTGGTGTAACGTCTCGCCGTCGAGATGATGTCTGCCCGACACTGTGAAGTCTTGATGAATAAATGTCTTTCCAAAGGATAAATGTCACGCTAAAGAAATCAAATGAGGCAGCATCAACAAAGGAAACAGAGCTCGGCAGGAGGTCTCATTGACAACTAAAGGTCACACTGACATGCCTGGCACCTTCAACGTAACATGAGGAGCTCGAGGAGATGTCTTCCCGACTAGTGGAAGTCACGGCGAAAGAAAAGGAGATCTCAGTAGAAAGAGAGGACCTCGGTGTGAGGTCTGGGATATAAAGAAAAGTCATGCTGACTGATGAAATAAGGCCCTCACCAAAGTAAAGCACCTTTGGTATGATGTCTCACCAACACACAGATGTCTTACTGACTGCAAAGGAGCTTTCCATGAGTTGAAACCATTAGGGTAAGGTCTTGCCAACCTGGTAAGGTCTCACCGAAAGCCGAAGGAGCTTGAGCCTGGGGGAGAAGAGTTAGCTTGGGGTAAATGAAATGAGCTTGCCATAATCTCTCACCGACTGTCTATGATATGCTGATAGCTAAAGAGACACCTAATCACATCGGTGAAACAAGATTAGTGTCTCACTGATGTGCGATTCAACAGGAGAAGTTTTGACTGCCCAGGAGTCTACGTGTAGTGTGCCCAACCAATCAGAGAAAGCCAAAAGCAAGCCATGGTAGCTCAAGCAGATGAAGAAGATCAATAGAATGACAGGCAGTAGGTATTTGTTCAGAGCTCAGGAGCATTCAAAGTAGCTCAACTACAGAGAGATTCAAAGATTGACATGAGGATCATAAATGAATGTGGTGGTTGCTGCTAAAGATCTGAGGGCTTCTCCAAGGGCTATTCTTCACACCAACATGAACAATAGGACATGCAGGGTGCAACATTAACTACTTGAAAAGATCTTAGGATAGATTTTTCTGGGACTGATATTTTTGTAAGCCCTAAGGGGGCTGACACACTCTCTGTATATAAGGAATTTTTTGCCTTTTTGTAGGAGTTTCGATGTATGCTCTTTTAAAGTCTGTGACCCTTTTGTAGTCCTCTCTTAGACTATCATGTTTCTATAACTCAATTTGGAACATAATATACAAAATCTACCTTGGTTACCATTGATGGTCCATCTTTTTCCTTCTGATTCTTGTGAAGTATTGTGCATTCTTTTTTGATTCATTGAGCTACTTAGTGAAATATTCTCTTTCCTTATAGCTTTTGTTTCATGTTGTGCCTTTCTTTGTAGAAGTAGTATCATGTAGGTTACAAACTGTGTTTGCTTAATCCTGCACATGACCTTTTAGTTTGTAAAAATCTACCTTTCCTCCTTGAAGGCATGTGCACGTCAAACCTATTTGTATGCGTGATCTATAAGATCTTTTTATGCAATCCCATGGCTGTCACCAGTATTCAAGTGTAAATCGAGTATCTCATTGTTCCTATCATTTTGGTGTATCACCCTAGGATTTAATTTCCATTTTTTATGTTTCTCCTTCTCCCTTTTTCTTACAAGATCATTAGTTTAGGTGATACACAAAGGAAGTCGGCCTTCTCTAGAGGTTGACCTCTACTCACAAGAAACCCACATCTTGAGAGGTCTTCCAATGTTACATTAAGGTGTTGAACATCAGGTTCAACAAGGGTACAATTTCAGGTGATAATAGTTCTAGCACGCCTGGTGGGACCATGAACTACTTCTCAATTCATGTTTATGCATTTTATTGCTGTTGTTTGGTGTGTACATTAGTAGTTTCAGCCTTTTTGAGGCATTTTCTTTACATACCTGGCGACTCCAAGCTCATATCTTCTGGTTTCATAGGCACAGGTCTTGGTATGTCTCAAAATAATTAATTAATTCTGAGTTTCCATCTCTTTAACTAAAAAGATGTCAAATAATTATGAAGATGCTTACTATTACCCTCCATATCATGAGTATGTTGCTCCTGCACATCCATATTAGAGTGTATTGGACCTGCTCCAACAGATTGACCATACATTGTGGGATCTTAGTCAACGTCTTCACAATATGAAGATTAATGATATTAGTAAGGTGCTTGTGTGCCTATCTAGGATATTGGTTGATATCAAGATGCAACAGGGTACTATTATGCGACAACAAGAAGTAGCTGAGCAAGTCGGCTTTTATGATCAAGAAAGAGTGGAAAAAAGAATCCGGTTCGAGGAAGGCCTTGAACAGGAAATAGCTGCTAAGGAAGAACAAATGAAGCTACTCTCTGTTAAGGTGCAGAACACTCAAGCTTATTCAAATTATCAGGACCAATTAATGGAGGAGTTGCAAAAGAGGCAATTGCAAAAGAACCTTGCCCAACAGTTGGCTGCAAAGGAGGCAAAAATGAGGCTACAATTTTCTGAACAGGAGGTTCCCAAGTACAAGTTTTCTAGCTTCAGGCAAAGTCAACCTCTTGAATCACCTAGTAAGTCTTCTTAGTTTGAATTTCCAAGCTTTAAGGGATTCAATTCGATGCAAGAGAATGTAGTACCTAAACAAGATCAGTCCATCATCCCTCAAGAGTAGCCCATTGATCCAGATGACTTACTCCTCAAGGAGAAAATTAGCAAAGTAAATCCAATGCATTTAGCTATAGCATGTTACTGACTACAGCAAGAAAAGCTCAAGTAGGAGGAGAGGCAGGAAGTAGGACAATAGACAATTGAAGATCTTCACTTGTAGGCAGAGGGTACCCAAGTTTCACTGGAAAAGGAGCCACATAAAAAAGAGCAATTGACTTCTTTATTTGATCAACTACCTAGTTATGTTGAGCAAGTAGAAGAGAGTAAGTAGGTTCCTGATTTACCAGTTGATTTGGAACACCCAGAGAATATTTTAGACTTGTTCAATGAACTTCCTCAATTTGTCAATAAAGATGAAGATCTCACATGCATGATAGCATCTATGCCTGGTATGGAGCAACTAAATGATAAAACTCACCTAGATTTAATGCAAAATTATGAGTTAGATGATATCACAGAAGCTTTTTGTTCCAACATAGATGATGAACTAGTATCATATGAAAGGGAAGCATGTGATCAGCCCATTCAAGTTGGTGAAACTATTGAAGAAATTGTTGAAGATAATGCCTTGTAGCCTATGAACTTATTAAATGAGCTTCCCCACTTTGTTGAGGAGGAAGTGTATTCTATCATGGACCAAGAGCATGAGGAACCATAGTTTGAAGATTTGTTTTCAGTTATCCAATAGGGATATCAACTCCTTAGTCAAGAAGATCAGACTATAGCAGCCAATGAACAACCTGCATATTACCTTCAATCAGCATCTTTTCAAGGAAAAGATGAAGTCTTTAGAGAAGATAAAGAAATCAACAAGGAGAGTTGAAGCTTTACCCTTACTAGAGGTTGTCCAATCAAGTATCTAGCTCAGACAGAGTCCAATACAACACCAAGCACCAATCCTGTACCTACACATGAAGGTACACCAAAAGAAGATGTCCAAGATGCACTGACATCCAAACATGAGTATGTTCAGCTCATTTTTCCTCCTTTGGTTGACAATATGTATGGTCTATTTGGTGAGGTAAGTGAATTTGTTCACCTATTTCAAGAGGCAGTGCATTGTTTTGGTAAAAAAATTTCTATTTTTTACTTTTACTCAGTTGTCCTTGAACATGCTAGTCACTGCATATTGAGTAGAAAGGGTAGTTATTTTACCCAACCTGTCAATGGGTTTGTTTGACCAATTTCTTATTAGTTAGTGTAGGGTAGGTTTAGATGCAGTTTATATTCCCTAAGTGTTGTTTTAGCATAGTTAAATAGTTTCCCTTCTACAGTTTTTCTTGTTTTCAATAAGTTTCCAGGTGATCTACGTCTCAAGTTACAATGTACAAAGCCGTTCCAAGTCTTTTCCTGAATTTTCCCAGTGACTCCATGCCCAATGGATAGGCCTAGGCTACTAGTCTTCATGTTTAGCAGGAAAACATCCAACAAAGGTCGCCAGAAATGTTACCTAATTTTCACCCCTAGGCTCAATCAGGTAGAATATCATGTGATAGGGGTTCCATTACGTCTGAATGCTTCAAACCAGGGAACATATCGGCGTGAGAATTGCAAGGTCCCCTCGATCCATTTTTGAAATGTCTGTGTTGCCTATTAGCAAGACATTTTTGATGTCATAACAATTTGTTTTTACATACAGGTGGCTTTCAGCATGACATTCACGTGGTCTTAGTGATAGTGGAAAGATCTATTGGCATGAGTTGTGTTCACTACTGAGAGGTCTTACTGAATGAGTCGGGTCTCACCAACTAACTCATGAGGTGCTTCATTGGCGTAATTAATCCCTATCCGCATGTTGTTTCAGTGAGCGCTTTGTGTCTTGCCAACTAGCACAAGAAAGATCATATCGGCAAGACTTATTTGATGTCACAGCGATCGAGATCCATCTCCAGGCATCTATTGGTGTGACATTCTCTTTTGTTTCGGTGATAGAAATGGATTATATCGGCATAAGTTATATCATTGGTATGTGGTCACAGCGAAATTGCTTTGTCTCACCGATCAAAGGTTGAATGGAACATATCGGCAGGAGTTTAAGGCTTCGGTGAAGGGTCATAGCGAAAAGCTTATGTCTCCCTGACCGTGCACCGAAAAGTCTTATCGGCATAAAGTGATACCTTCACCAAGATGTCATGCCGATCTGTGGGAGGTCTCACTGAATGGATACCTTTGGTGTATGTCAACAGACTTCGCTAGGAGGTATTACCAAGGACAAAAGGTCTCCCCGACAATCATTAGTGAAGCAATGTCGGCAAAAGGAAGTGAGTTTTGGGATGGGTCTCGGCAATAGAGATGAGGTTCAGTAGGAGTCCTGCCGACAATGAAAGAATTTGCTGAGAACATTGGATATCAGCATAGGGTCTTAGAGACCAGTGATGTCTCGCCGATGATTTGATGTCTTTGGTATAACTCTTGGCGACAGATGGACACTTGCCAACTAGCACAAGAAAGATCATATCGGCAAGACTTATTTGATGTCACAGCGATCGAGATCCATCTCCAGGCATCTATTGGTGTGACATTCTCTTTTGTTTCGGTGATAGAAATGGATTATATCGGCATAAGTTATATCATTGGTATGTGGTCACAGCGAAATTGCTTTGTCTCACCGATCAAAGGTTGAATGGAACATATCGGCAGGAGTTTAAGGCTTCGGTGAAGGGTCATAGCGAAAAGCTTATGTCTCCCTGACCGTGCACCGAAAAGTCTTATCGGCATAAAGTGATACCTTCACCAAGATGTCATGCCGATCTGTGGGAGGTCTCACTGAATGGATACCTTTGGTGTATGTCAACAGACTTCGCTAGGAGGTATTACCAAGGACAAAAGGTCTCCCCGACAATCATTAGTGAAGCAATGTCGGCAAAAGGAAGTGAGTTTTGGGATGGGTCTCGGCAATAGAGATGAGGTTCAGTAGGAGTCCTGCCGACAATGAAAGAATTTGCTGAGAACATTGGATATCAGCATAGGGTCTTAGAGACCAGTGATGTCTCGCCGATGATTTGATGTCTTTGGTATAACTCTTGGCGACAGATGGACACTTCGGCAAAGGTAAATGAAGTCACCATGAAGTCTTGGCAAAGGCTTAATGTCTCCCCGACAAGAAGGAAAGACTCTCAGCAAGGGTTGGTGCCCTCGGTGTAATGTCTCACCGTCAGGATGATGTATGGCCGACATTGTGAAGTCTCAGCGAATAAATGGAAAGAATTTCTTGCCGAAGGATAAAGTTCACGCTAAAGAAATCAAACGAGGCGGCATCGGCAAAGGAAACATAGCTCGACAGGAGGTCTCATTGACAACTAAAGGTCACACCGACATGCTTGGAACCTTCAAATGGTGTAACATGAGGATCTTGGGGAGATGTCTTCCCGATCAGTGGAAGTCACAGAAAAAGACAAGGAGATCTCGGTAAAAAGAGAGGACCTCAGTGTGAGGTCTAGGCGATAAAGAAAAGTCATGTCGATTGATGAAATAAGACCCTTGCCAAAGCAAAGAACCTTCGGTATGATGTCTCACCAACACACGGATGTCTTGCTAACTGCAAAGGAGCTCGCCATGAGTTGAAACCATCAAGGTAAGGTCTTGCCAACCTAGTAAGGTCTCACCGAAAGTTGAAGGAGCTTGAGCCTGGGGGAGAAGAGTGAGCTCGGGGTAAATGAAATGAGCTTTCCGTAATCTCTCATCGACTGTCTATGATATGCCGATAGCTGAAGAGACACCTAATCGCATCAGTGAGACATGATTAGTGTCTCACTGATGTGCGATTCAATAGGAGAAGTTTTTACCGCCCAGGAGTCTACATGTAGTGTGCCCAACCAATCAGAGAAAGCCAAAAGCAAGATGTGGCAGCTCAAGCAGATGAAGAAGATCAATACAATGACAGGCAACGGGTATTTGCTCAGAGCTCAGGAGAATTCAAAGTAGCTCGACTGCAGAGAGATTCAAAGATTGACACGAGGATCAGAAATGAATGTGGTGGTTACTGCTAAATATCTGAGGGCTTCTCCAAGGGCGGTTCTTCACACCGACATGAACGATAGGACACGCAGGGTGCAACATTAACTACTTGAAAAGATCTTAGGATAGATTTTTCTGGGACCGATATTTTTGTAAGCCCTAAGGGGGCCGACACACTCTCTATATATAAGGCATTTTTTTCCTTTTTATAGGAGTTCCGATGTATGCTCTTCTGAAGTCTGTGACCCTTTTGCAGTCCTCTCTCAGACTAGCATGTTTCTGTAACTCAATTTGGAACATAATATACAAAATCTACCTTCGTTACCATTGATGGTCCATCTTTTGCCTTCTGATTCTTGTGAAGTAGTATGCATTCTTTTTTGATTCATTGAGCTACTTAGTGAAATATTCTCTTTCCTCATAACTTTTGTTTCATGTTGTGCCTTTATTTGCAGAAGTAGTATCATGTAGGTTACAAACTATGTTTGCTTAATCCTTCACATGAGCTTGTAGTTTTTGAAAATCTTCCTTTCCTCCTTGAAGGCATGTGCATGTCAAACTTGTTTGTATGCGTGATCTACATGATCTTGTTGTGCAGTCCCATGGCTGTCACCAGTATTCAAGTGTAAATCGAGTATCTCATTGTTCCTATCATTTTGGTGTATCACCCTAGGATTTAATTTCCATTTTTTATGTTTCTCCTTCTCCCTTTTTCTTACAAGATCATTAGTTTAGGTGATACACAAAGGAAGCCGACCTTCTCCAGAGGTTGACCTCTGCTCATAAGAAACCCACATCTTTAGAGGTCTTCCACTGTTACGCTGAGGTGTTGAACATTAGGGTCAACAAGGGTGCAATTTCAGGTGATAATAGTAATAACATTCACATAGCTCGCGAGGTCAATTAAGAATCTTCTCACAATGTTACCATTGACACGAGTAGGAATGTAGAGAGGTAAAGGTTTGTTGTTCAAGGGTAAGTCCTATGATGTGAATGCAACATCCGGTGAATCAGATGTGGGCAGAACAATGGAAGTTACCATGACCATATTAACATAGGCCTCAGGTTGGGTAACAAAATCAATGGGATCAACAATCATGTTAGCAGAGTGCGACAAAAATGGATCTGTGTATATTTGTAATTCACTATTTTCCTTCACCACTGATTTGTTAGTGTTCTGTTTATTCCCATCGAGATGAATGGTACTGTCCTTGATGTGGTCTTGTATTTCATGATATAACCAAATACAATGTTTGGTATCATGTCCATTAACATGATGGTATTGAAAATAAGTGCTCCCGTCATTCCAATTAGGGTAAGGTTCCTTAATAGGCTTAGGGGTTGGAAAAGTTACGATCTTATCCTTCAACAAATTCTGGAAGATGGAAGTATAAGATTCAGACAAATTCATGAATTTTCGGTTGTGTTTGAGGCCATTTTCATTGACAATGGATACTACATTAGCAATGGCTTTTCCTTTCCCATAGATTGATATGATGGATTTTCCCTCAGAATGGAAATGTGAAGAGGGTCCCCCGAACTGAGCAACTATTTGCTGGTACTCTTGTAATGCTGCACACAAATGCACGAAAGAAGGGTATTTCATCAAGGAAAATTTCTCTTGCCAAGGCCTTTGTAAGTTCCCTATGAATACCTCCTGCACATCAGAATCAGGAAGTTGATGTGATATTTGTGAAAGAAGTGCTTGATAACGCACTATAAAATCAGTTATCTTTTCATTATCTCCTTGTTTACATCAGATGAGATCCGAAATGGTCATCTTCGGCCCAATTTTTGCTTGGAATTGTCTAAGGAACTAATTTACAAGTTGGTCAAATGACAAAATAGAATTGTCAGGCAAGGAACAGTATCACTCAAGTGTTGTGTTCTTGAGAGATTGAGGGATAGTTTAGCCATCAATGCATCATGATGGAAGAAGTTAGTGCAAAGGGCATTAAAGGCACACACATGCATCTAGGGATCTCCTTTGCCACCAAACTTCTCAAATTTAGGTATATCCATTCCTTGAGGGAAGGGAGTGTTCAAGATAGCAACCGATAGTGGGCTATTTCGGAAGAAAGGATGGAAGATAGGTTGGGTAGAGGCCTGTGAAAGGCTCACTAACTGGCTTTGCATCTTACCCATGTTCTAGAGAAGAGTATTCAGAATAGGGTCGTTAGAAGATAGATGGCCAGAGGAACCTCCTCCAAAACCACTATTGGTGTGACTTCTACCAAAGCCACTACCAGAGCCACCACTGCCAATAGGGCCTCCACCAAAACCACCACCATGACCTCTATCAGAACCACCTCCACTACTGAATCCACCGCCACTACCAAAGCCTGCACCACCCATTCCACCAAGACCTCTACCACTAGAGGTGATAGAAAGGGTAAAGCTAAAGCCCAATGAGACCTTATTCACCTTAATAGTTTCTAGTTTTTTAGGGAAGGAAGGGGTACTAATGGAAGGGATGGCATTGGCCATGTAGATGGAAGTGGGAGGCATTGATACCCCTAATTATCCCTCATGCTCTTTGAAGGAGACTCCTTGTGCAAAGCTAGGGTTGCCTGAAGGAGTGCATGCTTCAACAAGACCGAGGAGACTACTTAGAAGCTCTACACCTGTTCAATATTTACCCATCATATGCTTTAATTCACTAACAACTCGAGTCGCTCTGGCCATCTTTGGATTTCTTTCCAAATGGTTTTCAAGGTCATCCAACCCTTTTGAAAGGGTGGACCCATATTCAACAAGGATTTGAACAGCCTCATTCTAATCCACCAATGATGGTGTGGGAGACAAAAGAGGAGTGGGAATGTGATTGGTTTCATCAATGAATCCCATCTCATTCCTTGACAACTGCTCCTACATAACCAAACTAATGGCAGGACCAAAGAAAAGGCCTATAGAGAGACCATGCGAGACTTTTGTCCTATCCATCAGGAGGTTTCGTACACTTCTCCTCATGATATTATTGGAAGTTGTGGATTGGGTTGTGATGCTCATAAACTTTCACAACACTCAAGAACAAAATAACTATGAAATAAATGAGGGAACTCCCAACACCAATAGATGAATAGATATTGTCAGGTTCACCAAAAATGTAAGAGAGGGAGACCACCATGTGCAAGACCCTAGGTCATGGAGGGTCAAGATGCGAGAGGCTACCCTAACTTACCTTAGCTATGTGAAATGTTTAGGGTATGAGGATGAGAATGATGAAGATTATGAGGTCCTATAATCACTCTACAATCTCGAGTTGTAAGGTGGGGCTAGGCGAGTCTATTTTTAGGTTCAACTTTGTGTGTTAGGGAGATTTCTGCCCGAGGACATTAGCACGGTCTTTGGATGACAACACGACGCACTAGCATCTCTAAAGTGCATTGTAGTCCATATGGTCAGACAACAATAGAGACAAGGTTGAACTCACCAAAATGACAAACAACCTAGCTATTCAACTAAAAGGCTAGAATGAAACAAGTAGATAAATGATATATTCTATAATATTATAAAGTAGAAAAGCAAGTGTAAAGAGAGTAAGAAGGATCTCACCAAGGAATTCACTCACTCACTGATGCTTCAAAGAGCACAAAATCCTACACATAGACAGAGGGAAAATGTTGGGTGGCTATATATGGGCCTACGTCAGTTAGACACCCATTTAGGTGTTTCCACCTCCATGAACAACCAAGGAAACGAGATAAAGAAGCAATAAAGTAAAGAGAATAGAAACACTATAAAGAAATACTATGCTACTCAACCAAGTGATAAAGGAGAGGAGAGGGAAGCTTACCACCTCCACCAAGAGCACTCAAGTCTGCTTGGGGGAGAAATGAGAGGAACTCAAGCCTCTACTACAATGGTGTGGTCCCAAACATGCTCTACCGAAGTGACAGAGTGAGGCTTTTGCTGCAATGGTGTGCTTGAATGCTTGAAATGAGTGACAATGGATTCAAAAGTGTGAGTATGGAAGCTTGAAGTGTGCAATAGCTTAGAAGAAGCTAGATTGAATGTTGAAGGGGTGAATTTGAAGGAGTGAAGAAAAATGGTCATATTTGGGTCAGTCAGCTGAAGGGGGCATTACAACTTCACTACCAATGAGAAGAGTAATGCCTCTGCAGGTTCAACCATAGGAATCTTCTAGGGAAGCTTGTCGAGCAGACATCTACATGTCGCGCAGGCATCCCCAATAGCGACGTCTCCACTGACACTCAAAAAAGCACCAAGTGTGATGCCAAAAATGGGCTTAGGTGGAATTAAGTCTCTAAACTTGGTTTTCTAAGGTGGATAAAGGAAAAAATGGGAATTACACATAGGGTGCAAATTCACTCTTATATAGGTTCACATCTATGATAGCCATTTCCTCATCTTATAATTCAACTTAGGCTATTTTCCCCTTGATGCCTATATAGCAGCTTCTATGTTTTGCTCCAAGAAAATTCTTTTTAGGAAATCAATGTATCCTCATGAATTTTGTTCTAGTAAATCAGTTGTATGGTTTTTAGTCTGGAGTCAGTAATTTCATGCTATATCGATGCCTTTTTCCTAATGTCTACTCTAGCTTTATGTTCCATTCTGAGAATCGTCTTGTATCATTTTTTAATTTGTTGTCTTTAGAGTTTGTATGGAACCCAAACCTATACAACCAATTTTTAAAGTCACTCACTATTGTGGAGAATTAGATTTTTCTTTCATCAATGTCATTGCCTTATCTACTCATTATTTGGCTATAGAAACCGTACCCTGGGCTTTTTCTCTCTTTGCATGATTTATACTTTCCTAAATGTTCATTGAATCTGTCTTTCCAAACCTTTTTATGCTGGAAGAAATATCAGACCTATTATGGTAACAGTATTGAAATTGATTCCTTCTATTCTCTTTTTGAGTTGAATACACCTATCTTAAGTTTCTCTTCTATGCTTACTTCTTTTAGAAGATTTATATTTATGTTTCTAGGTTTGGACATATATTGGATTCTATCATTTGTGATGCTATTAAAAATAGCAAGCTGCGAGATTATATATATTTAGCTTTTCCTGTCAATGACATTTAGTATGATTTAAACTAATAGAGAAAATATATATTTATATTTTGGTATGCTTGTGTAAATGTACATATTTAAGGAATTAAATTTAGCACAATCTTGAATTTTAGTTTCTTTAATATGTCTTCAGATCTCTGTGTTAGAAACCAAGATCAAACATGCAAACCAGAAAAAGTCTTCCACAAGAGAAAAACAGAAAAAGTAGAGCAATTTGCATGGAGATGTGCAAATGAATAATATTCAGGAATTGAGAAATTACAAGAGATGAATTTATTTATAAAATAAATGTATGCATAACCCTAAATATTAAACCTAATATTGACCTAAAATCAACTCAACTAAATAAAGCTTACTTATTAATCAAGTAAACTAATTATTACCTAAGTAAACTTAATAAAGTGTAATTAAATAATTAATTAAACCAACACCCCCCTTAAGTGCAACTTAGGGAGACTAAAAAATAATGCACCTAATGCTAGGATGAATGCATGAATGCATGAATGGGTCCCAACTACAAGGCCATGTTAGGTACCCATGTACAAATGTAATGAATAGGAAAGAGGAGAAAACCCAGTGGGACAAAATCCACCCCTCAATGAGATCACCTACTGCAAAGAAGCACTGGAAGAACAGTAGTGGAGTAACACTATAATCATGAATCTAGAAAGTAAGGAAATATACCTCTATTTTCAAGAAACCATATGAGAGTCACTGAAGGACTCAGGCAGAATCATGATAATGCAACAACAGATCCAATGCCAAGGAACATTGGAAAACTCACAAACTGGAACAACCCTAGAATCTGTGAAGCAACAGTAGATGAATAAATGATGCCCCCCATAAGAGGGAATGGTTTGATGAAATAATTTGGAAGCTATGTGTATCTCGATGTTGATTCCAAACTATGACTAAAACTGATCAATAGGATCAAGTACCATGAATATTTTGGAACATTAACCATAAAATGAATGGCCCTCAAATTGAGATGTGACCCAATGTGAATCTAATGTGATTTAAGATCATTAACCATAGGCTCTCAATCTAATATGTGAATTGATGTAAACCAAAATGTGTCAATCTATGAGAAAGATGTGGCCAAAAGAAACTACACAATCCAGATACAACTCATGCAAGTTGTCATCAATATGAAGATGATATCAAAGTGCATGCAATGCAACTACACTTTAATAAAATTATTATGCAAGAATCCTCCCTGATGGAACTTTATATAAGTTCATTTATTACAATACCCCATGATTGTAAAAGGAGAACAATCAAAACATACATGAAAAATAGCATAAATCAAAGAGAAAATGCAAACCTACTGCATGAAAAAAAGAAAGAGTTTATGCAAAAATCAATGTTCACATCTTCCTCCATGATTAAAAATGACCTCTAATCTTTGTAGAGGACTCAATCAGATTTCCAATGCCGCGAGAATCACAAAAAATAGATAACCGAGTCAAAAGATATTCCCTTCGAAGTGAAAACTACTTCATCTAACTTCAGAGGCCTACAAAATAAAATTGGATCAAAATATGGAAAATATTCTTGTACCACTAGATCAACATTGGAATTAGATTTCTAATGGTATCTTGTTTATTAAAAAGTGACATTGTATGCAAAAGTTATGCCCAATCCTTGAAAGTGCTCCAAAAGGGCCAATATGGCCTATAGGCAGCCAAGGGGGCTAAAAAAAATTTGGCCCTTGGTCCTGTGCATGACTAGGGGCTGGCAAGTAGGGGGTTGGGGCAGAACCCTTGGTCACCCATGTGACTGGCAATGAGGTTGAAGGCGATCGGGGGCTGGGTGCATAGCACACAGTCCCCCATATGACCACTGCTGGTGCGAGGGGACCCACAAGGGCTGAGGAGGTGAACGATGGTGGAAGGGTGGCGCCACTGCTCCTAGTTCCCACTAGGTGGAATGGAAGCGATGCTCGCCATTTTGAACTAGAGGCTAGTGGTGTGATTAAAAAATGCCTTTTTTAATTTTTGTGCCTCGAAATGCATGCTGGGGAGGTCGTACCCTGGCAAATGTTTTTTGCTCAAAAATCAACTACTCCAAAATTGACAAAATGATAGGCGTTCTTAGGGTTTTGGACACTACAAACATGATGGTGACCTCTGTTTGTGCCCAAAGTGCCCCAAAAAATTGACTACCCCTAGATATTGCAAAAAATCACTAGACTTGAAACCCTCACACATTTCTTCAATGATGACAAAAATCAATGAAACAAAAGACAATCCTTACTTTTTCCAGTGCTCTGAATCTAATGGAGATGCTCGATCTGATCCAAAACACTTCATAAATAAGATCAAGGCATGAAACCCTTGAGGAGCCCCTAACATGCTTTGCAATGAATTTCTACAAAAAAACTGAGAAGGGGCTACAAATCAAGGCTCTGATACCAAGTTAGAAACCAAGATCAGACATGCAGACCAAAAAAACCCTTGCACAAGAGAAAAATAGAAAAACTAGAGCAATTTGCATGAGGATGTGCAAATGAATAATATTCAGGAATTGAGAAATTATAAGAGATGAATTGCTTTATAAAAGCAATGTATGCATAACCCTAAAGGTTAAACCTAATGTTGACCTAAAATCATCTCAACTAAATAAATCTTACTTATTAATTAAGTAAACTTAATAAAGTGTAATTAAATAATTAATTACACCAACATTTTGTGGCTTAGTTTCTTAATAAACTTGCTGGCATCCAGCCATTGGTAAATATGATGTATGTATATGATTATACTTATATTTATATTTATATGTGTGTGTTATAGTTTGTAAACTAGATTTTATTAAAACTTCAATACATTTTTTACAAACAATAGTCCAAATACATTTAATTTTAAAAATAACAGTATATGAAAATGGATATAATTATATATATGTATATATATGTGTGTGCTTGTGTTTGATGCTATACTTTTCCAGCTATAAATGTTTAAAAGAAAATAGTGATAAATGAATTATATTGCTTTATGATGAGGATATATTTATATGTTTATATTTTTATGTATATATATTTGTATTTATATGTTATTTGTTGTTACAATTGGATAATCCGAAAGGAGATATTTTAAGTTGAGGAAATTTAGAAATTGAGTAAATTAATTAAAATGGGTTATTTCATTACAAATTGTTTTGTGATATTTTAGAATGGTAAAGTTTTATTTAATTAATTGATTCATGGGAATTTTGAAAAAAAGAATTTATTAATATTAGAATGATTAAATTATGGAAATATGATTAATTTTAATCTGTTTGTAGGCCTATTTAGATGTGTACAAAAATTGTATAAATTCTTTAATGTTTTAAATTATGTTAGAATGGATGTGTAATTAAACATATTAATTGTGGGATAGATTCTTTTAAATTACTACATGGCATGTGTTAGAGGATTAAAAGATGGACTTGTACATTCTCTTGATTGTTTGCATTGTTCCCTTGTATTATCTTCAATTTGATGTAATCTCGTATTTAGTCTTGAGGGAACCGTTTTGTATACACATAAAAATGGTCATGTCTATAATCCTGGCAATTAATTAAATATTTCATATTTAATTAATTTTTCTAAAAATCCTCTACATATGATTAAATTTAATTAATTTAATTATATTATTCATTCATCTTATTCTTCTTTAATAATTAAATAAATTTATTTTATTTAATTATTTTCATACGTCCACTTAATTAATTAAATAAATACATTTTATTTATTTAATTAATTATCACTGTTTAAACTTAAATTAAATTTTTTGATTTAATCAAGTTTAAATATTTCTCTTTCTTCTATTTTAAATTCTTCTTCTAATTAATTAAATATTTCATTTAATTAATTTCATAAAAGTGATTTAATTAAATAAACCTTATTTAATTAAAAGATATTATGCTTTCTTTCTAAATCACAATTAGATATTTTATTTAATTGTGAAATCTTCTGTTTTCTTCTCATATCATAATTAAATATTTTATTTAAATATGAGATCTTCTGCTTTTTTCAAAAATCTTGATTAAAGCTTTCTTCTTATCATAAACTTTCTTCTGCTTTAAAAGCTTAATTAAATATTTCATTTAATTAAGAAAAATCTGAATATCATCCACAAATAAATAATTGAATTTTTAATTCATTATTTATCAGCTTTTAAATCTTTCTTTTATTCTTTTAAAGAAAGACGATTTCTTATCTTCTCATCTTCTTCTCTTTCGTAAAAATAGAAAAATCTTGTTTTCAGTTTTTCTTCTATTTTCTCTTCAGTTTCATCCTTCTTCAGCTATTTGATCTGCCAGGAATTATCACAACTGTCAATCAAGACAGCCAATCAGAATCATTCGAAAAAATCTATAAATACCTATGTGAATCTAAACATTGATAATAGGCAATTAATTAGAGTTCATGCATTTAATTCATTTAGCATTCTAATATCATAGCATCATGTTTACTTCAATCATCTTAGTTTTATTTCATATCATAGCTTAATCTTGCATCATGCATCATACTTAAATCTCGTTCTTTAGGAAGACAGTTTGTTGAGCCTAGCCTACAAATCTGAGAGCAAAAGCTGGAATCAACAAAAACACTAAAGATAGAGGACAATAGGATGAAAATCAAAGTGGAATATTGAGTTTGCATCTACTTACCTTTTATTTTCTGTTTTTATACAATGTCTTATTGGTGTGCTTGAATAGTATTTATTTTTCTTCATTACACATATTATTTTCGATCACACATTTTTGGCGCCCACCGTGGGGCACATGCTCCCATTTTAGACTTCTTTCTTGCAGGTTTTCTTGCAAGTTTTCTGACATTTGGTAGTGCATCTGGAGATTCAAAAATTTTCCATTTTGTAGGTACTTTAGCACATATGAAGATTGTTTCAGCGCATATGGGAATTTTTGAAGAGCATTTAGGAAACAGAATGGCGCATATGGGAATTTTTGAAGAGCATTTAGGAGTTTAAGTACCACATATATGACATCATTTAGCACATTTAAATCTATTTCAAAAAATAAAAAATTGCATTTTAGTTTAGCGCATCTAGTGTCTGTTCTTGCGCATCCAGGTTCTGTTCTTGTGCATCCAGGTTCTATTTTTGCGCATTTAGGTTCTATTATTGTGCATCTGGGTTCTATTTTTGTGCATCTAAGTTCTATTCTTGCTCATCTGAGTTCTGTTCTTGCACATCTAGGTAACAGAGTCGCACATCTGGGTTGTAACAGAGATTCTGAGTCTGACGCCTTTCGCAGATAGAATTTATTTCCTTTTTCTTGTTGGTTTTAAAATGAATCAATCTAGGGTAGCCACCACATCTTTATCATGCAGTTAAAATGAACCCCATGTCTATTGTGAAGCAAAATCTTCACTTCAATTAAATCATTTTTTATTTTGGTGCACTTAAAATGAATGTCTACTCTTTTTGACTGTGCTTGAAAGTGGTAGGTGACTATGCTCTCACCCTGTGCAAACTAGGTGATCAAAAAGCCAGACCCACTTTTCCTTGTGTAACTTTGACTTGATAATCGAAGTATCCTCTCCCCTTGCGCACTTGTGCGATCTTGTGTGTAAGAGAAATGGTTATTGACTCTAGAAATTGGGCCTACCTGGGGATTTCATCACCTCAACGTGACTCAAACCGGCAACGAAGCTAAGGCCAAGCTACCCCCGACTGATATATAAATATAAAACCTAAGGGAAAACCTAAGGTTGCTTGTGCAGATGTGTCATATGGATGGAGTTGTACTCCCTTAAACCTTGTTGAGCTTAACCTCTTCAGGCTGGAGTGCCACCTTAATGGTGATTAATCTCTTGCCCCATGTATGGCCACTCGAATGGGGGTCCTGAACTAAATACCATTGTTTAGAAAGCCAAAAACCTTCTATCTGCTAGTCTAGCACCAGTCGATGTGAAGCCTTCCACACTTTCGCAGTCTTTAGTAGAGGTGATCAATCTACCATGAGAGTTTCATGGAGGTTGGAAGCTTGGTTGGCCTGAGAAGAGAGTGCACTGTAAGGGGGAGCCCGTGCAGCCAAGCTTCTGAATTCACATGCTACTGATGTGCGGTTGGGGAAACCCATGTGGAATCTAGCGGATATTGTCCTGGCCTAACTTAATTTGTGCTTGTCTTATTCTGTACTTGGTTACGATCAACTTAAAATTAGACTGTTTGCTGTGTTTTTTCAAGAACATTAATTCAGATAAAGGATCATCCAAAACGAATATGAAAAACTTCAGCTAAAAATTTTCAAAATTGGTCAAAAACTATCTTTGAAAAATTGTTTTAGTGCATCTAGGAAAAACTATAGCGCATATACAAACTATTCTGGTGCATTCACTAGCTGGTTCGGTGCATCTGAGTCATTTTCCAGGGCATTTAGGGACCGTTTTAATGCATATGCTTCTTGGTTTAGCGCATCTCAAGTCTGTTTCTACACATTCAAGGTATTCTGCAGCGCATTTAACTTTTTCTTCAGTGCATATACCTCTTTATGCAGCGCATTTAGGGAACATAATAGCGCTTTTAGGTTTCTGTCAAAATTTTACACAAACCCAAATTTTTGACATTTCTCTCCCATGTTGAGGAAATGGAAATCAACCAAGTTTGTCAAGAAATCAGTCTTCAATAGGATCAAGAAACCCAAAATGAACTTAAGTTACAAGGAAACCTTAGACCGCAGAGAATTTTTGTATAAGAGTCGACACGTCTTGCTTCATTATCAAAAATTTCTCCATAGATACCAAGACTACGTTAGAGGGTTCACTGATGAGTATGCTATAGAGCCTTTAGCTACTCAAGCTTATTATTAAAGGTTAGCTCTATCTCAACGTCACAATCTTAATCAACCACTTGAGTTTGAGAATATACCACAACCTTGAATTGAATATTCAATGCATCCTAGTCAGATCCTTCAGTGAACTTCAATAGATTTACAAATCTTTTTGAAAAATAGTGATCGAAACTTTAGGAGTGCACCTCACAAGAAAAATTTTGGATTATTGATTCAACTTCCCTCAAACAGGATTCTGATATCCTTCGTCTTTGAAAGCCACAATCAAGAATTGGGAACATCTTTTCATAGGATTCCTTTCATATGCCTATTTTTACAAGATCTCAATACAACAAACTAGGAGAAGAGTCTCAACGAGAAAGTCCTAACCATAACATTCAAGAAGGTAAACATGGTAATCCTCATTATAGTGTGAATCACAATCCTCTTTTCAGTGATGACAATATGGATAATAGAGAAATAAACCCATTTCATAAGTACAAAGACATGAACAAAACTCCTATAGATAGTGATGATGAGCAAGAGGAAGAACTTCACATTAGAGAGGCTAAACAAGACCCTAAGTTTCTTAAAGCCATAGAAAAGATCCTGCAATGTGACAAAGAAAAGTATTTTCTCTTCCTAGCCGATCAAGGAGCTAAACTGCCTAAGGATTTTGATACCGAGAAATTGAAGAGCAAAGAAGAAGAAACATCTCCATCCGATCTTACTGTTCTTACTCAACAATTTAAGGCACTCCAAAGACAAATCAAAGAATTACAAGGGGGGACTACAACAAAGAAATATACTCTTGATGACATATGTCCTTATCCTTTTGATAGAAGTCTCAATATGATTTCATTTCCCAAACATTGTGAAATTCCCAAATTTGATTGTTATAATGGGAAATCGGATCCAATTGATCATGTTAGAGACTTCCAAAACATGACTTTAGAATTTTCACATGAAGACACTTACTTGATGCATTTGTTTCCTGGGAGTCTTGGAAGTCAATCCATGGAATGGCTAGTGAAAATTACACCTCCTATCCAAACGTTTGAGGAATTGATCAATTTTTTCATAACACAATACTCCTACAACATCCAACACAAAATCACCATGATTGATCTTTGCAAAGTTGCACAAAAACCTAGTGAACCCTTCACTACCTTTCTTCAAAGATGGAGAAGAATGTTTGCTAGGTATCCACGTCATGTTCCTGAAAAGGAAAAAATGGTTACTTTCATCAATAGCCTAAATTCAGAAATGAGCTATCGCTTAAGTCTACATTTTCCACCTTCCTTTGAGAAATTGATTGAGGATGCCATCACCATTGAAGGTGCTTTGGTCAAAAGATGGACAATAATACTTGACAGGGACAATCCTAGCCCATCTAACCATTATAACAATCAAGACAAGTCTAAATTTTGGACTCGCAACAAAAAAATTGTAAACGATGGGGTTGTAGATGCAAATCATGTCTCGACTAAGCCGTTTGTTCTGAGTACTCCAAATACTCCTCGTATCAGTAATTACAACAATGTCAATTCTGTCACGAATCAAGGAAACAATCCTGCCCCTTCGAAGAACAACAATCAGGGGACTGTCAACAATCAAAATTACCGTGGAAACAACAACAACACCTTAGGGAATACCTCAAACACGAACCCACAACACTTTTCATTCTTCTCTAGTAGAAGAACTTTCACTCCACTAGGACAATCCTTGGAATCTGCTTTCAAAGAAGTTATGGAAAAAAATGTCCTTACTTTACCACCTCAACACAATTATGAACCTAGTGTAAAATCTCCATCATGGAATGAAGCTTATTATTGTGACTATCATAGGTGCATAGGTCATCGTACAAATAACTGTCAATCTTTGAAGCATGCTATTCAAGACCTAATTGACAAGGGCACTATTACAATAGAAGGACAACAAAAATCCAATGAAAATCACCAAGCATTTCACAACCCTTTGTCAAATTATCAAAAGGGAGATTTTTCTGACAAAAATGTGAATCAAATCAATGACACTATAATCTGTCACCTCTATACGGATGATGAGCGAGTCAACGTTATAAAAATCAATGAGAAGATAGACAATGGACAAGTTAATGTCACAACGAGAGCACAAGCTAAAGTTGTCTTGAAGGGTGCCTCTTCGAAATCCAATGAGACCTTCCCTCAACATCAATATGACTTAGTTAACCAACTTCAAAAAACTCTGGCTCAAATTTCCATTTTGGAACTCCTAAAGATTTCCCCAGCACATAAAGAAATCTTAGAGAAGGCCCTTTTTGAAACAACTGTATCCACGGATTTGGATGTGAACTGATTTCAAGCCATGGTAGGACACTTTTCCTCACCTACATGTCTTTCATTTTCAGACAAAGATGATGTTTCCATGACTCATCCCCACAATTCATCATTATACTTAGAGGTCATGATCCATAAGTTCTGTGTTAAATGTGTCCTAATAGATGGAGGGGATGGTTTAAATATATGTACCTTGAAGGTGGTTCAAGCTTTAGGATTTTTCAGAGGACTCCATTGATCTTAGAAGGAAGATTACTATAAAAGCCTATGATGATGAGGAAAGAATGTCTAAAGGTCTAATCATGCTACCAATCAGTGGGACCTGTTATCAAAAATACCTTTTGTCAAGTTTTAGACTGGGATCTTGCATACAACATCTTGTTGGGTCATCCTTGGATTCATGAAATGCAAGCTATTCCGTCCACTTACCATCAATGTCTTAAGTTTCCATATGATGGACAGGAAATCACTATATCAGCCGATAATTCAAACATCCAAACTTGTGCCAATGTCAAACCTAGTAAGGATACTTTGGTTCCAAACAATGGAGAAGCGCTTGCTAATACTTCTCCTAAGAATGATACACAAATAGGTCAATTAGGCAAAAGCTTTGACAAGAAACTACAATTCAAGGAAAGTGGAGTTGGAGAATATTCTCTCTATCTTGCTAATCTACCAACATCACTTCGATCACATGGACAACCTTCTATTACACAACAACAAATATCAGTAGCATCAACATCAGCACAACTACAAATAGAGCCAACTACCAAGTTCAATGGACAATTCATCACAGAAAAATTCCCCATGGGGGATTCTGAGGATACAACAATTCTGAATTGGCTTTATAAGGATGAAGATGAAATAGTTCTAAATGTCACCATACCAACTGATAGATATGGGAAAGGGTATTCCATCATGCAGAAGATGGGCTATGACAATGGCCCTATTAGAAAAAGAAAAGAAGGCGTAATTGAGCCTATCCATCTTCTTTGGCTTGCTGCATATGATAAAAATGGACTAGGCTATGACTCTACCCCATCCAACCAATCACAGGGTAATGTCTTTACATTGCAAGAAGGTTCTGATAAAAAGGAGGCATGTTTGGCATCAATCCTGAATTTCATAGAAAATAACTCTGATACAGATTCTGCTGAATATGAATGAGATACCATCCATGATGATGAATTTTGGAGAGATAAAGAGGTAGATGTCATACACAAGTATACACCAACTTTAATCAAAGGAGAAGGTTCAGGGTCCCAACCACAAGAATCTGAACTACAAAGCAACTATGAGTCTAGTGATACCGAGTCAGATTTTAACGAACAAGACTATCATGAGAATAGTACCATCATTGATCTACCTCATACCTCGGATCCTACTGATAACTCTGTTTTGACTCTAACCATTGCCGATTTCACACAACCAAATGACTTGTTACCTTTGATCTATCCTGATCTCATTGACTAGGATTTAACTGAAACTATTGATTTACCTATTTTTCCCAATGACGAAGCTATCATAAACTTCCCTTTCCACAGATGATGTAAATGATTGTTCCACTAGCGATTTTCAGTACAAAGTCTTTAATCAGGAGAGTGTCAAGTCTCCTAGCTGCAAAAATGAAAATAAAGAAAAATGATCTAGTGGTGAAAACCAGAATCTGGTAGTACTAGATCAAACAAAAGATAAAATAAAGTGTATCAGATGGTGAAAACCTTTTCAAGGCACCAGCTGATGGGAAACTTGACACTCTCCCGGAACACTATCATGAGCGATCGCCCATTTTGATTGAGCCTACAAAGGAAATCAATATTGCAACTACAAATAATCCAAGGATTCTACAAGTAGCTGAATCAATGATAGATAATGAAATCCCAAGGTTCATGACCTTTCTCAAAGAAAATCAAGTCAATTTTGCTTGGTCATATGCAGACATGCCAGGTCTTGATCCTGATCTCATAATGCATCATTTTTCTATCAAACCAGGAGCTAAACTAGTAAAAAAAAACTCAGAAAGATACATCCTCATGTTGCATTACTAGTTAAAGAAGAACTCAAGAAACTCCTAGATGTAGGATTTATAAGATCAATTGCCTATGCAGAATGGATTTCCAATATTGTCCTAGTAGCAAATCTGGATAAACGCATCAGAGTGTGCACTAATTTCAGAGATTTTAACAAAGCCTATCCTAAGGATGACTTTCCGCTTCTAAGCATTGACACTATAGTTGATTTAACAGCTGGCCATGCTATGTATTCATTAATGGATGGTTTCTCTAGTTACAACCAAATCAAGATTGCACTAGAAGACCAAGAGAAAACAACTTTCACTTGTCCATGGGGAACATACTATTGGAATGTCATGCCTTTCGGTCTAAAGAATGCTAGGGCTACTTATCAAAGAGCTATGACTATGACCTTTCATGACATGATGCACACATTAATGGAAGATTATGTGGATGACATATTGGAAAAATCATACACCAGAGAAGGACACTTGGAGATACTATCTAAAATATTTACTAGATTGGAAAAATTCAAAGTTCGCCTAAATCCCAAGAAATGTGTTTTTGGGGTCACATCTGGAAAAATTTTATGATATATTGTTTCAGAAAAGGGAATTGAAGTAGATCCTGCTAAAGTTCAGGCAATCATGGAGATGCCTCCCCCAAAGAACATCAGTCAATTGAGATCATTACAAGGGCGACTTCAGTCCATAAGAAGATTCATTGCACAATTGGCTAACAAAAGTCTACCGTTCACACATCTCCTGCATAAGAATGTTCCTTTTAGATGGGATGACAAATGTAAAATGGCATTTCAAAAAATCAAGCAGTACCTGATGAACCCACCAGTTCTAGTACCACCAAATCTAGACAAACCATTGATCTTGTATATTGCCGCAATCGAGACATCTTTGGGGGCATTATTAGCACAAGAAAACTGTGAAGGGAAAGAATGTGCAATCTATTACATCAGCAGAACACTAACAAGTCATGAACTTAACTATACTTTCATTGAGAAGGCTTGTTTAGCAGTAGTCTTTTCTTTGCAGAAATTTTGACATTACATGCTAACTCATACAATCAATCTTATTTCAAAAATTGATCCACTCAAGTATCTACTCAGTAAAGCATCACTAACAGGAAGGTTAGCAAAATGGGTCATGATTTTGAGTGAGTTTGACATCCACTATGTTGATTGCAAAGCAATTAAGGGACAAGTTATCGTTGATCAACTAGTAGACGCTCCCCTACAAGCAGAGCACCCCTTGCACATTGAATTTTCAGATGCCGATGTTTTCACTGCAGAATTCAAGCAACTATGGTCCTTATACTTTGATGGTTCTTTTCCTCAACATGGATCGGGGGCAGGCATTCTCTTTTTCACCCCTCAAGGACATACCATTCCTCGGTCATATAGGCTAATGTTTCCATGCACCAATAACATAGCCAAATATGAAGCACTAATCATTGGACTAAAGACAACCTTGGAATGGAGGATTATCGAGCTACAAGTTTATGGTGACTCACAGTTAGTCATTAACCAAATCAATGATGATTATCAGACTAAAGATGACAAATTGTTGCCATACAAGAAGATGGTCAATGACTTCAAGAAGTACTTTGTAGACATTTGGTTCACACAAATTCCAAGGCTTGATAACAAAGCAGTTGACGCTATGGCTATGATCACATCATTGGTACAACTCCCAGAAAAACAGACTCGCTATGAATTTCTGGTGGAACAATTATTTACACCTGCTTATGACACACCTGAAAGCCAAATAATTTTCTACTTGGTAGGATCTGATTCCCCCTGGTTTGGTAAAATTTATGCCTACCTAAAAGATGACATTTTACCAGCTGACTTATCCCATAACCAAAAACGTAACTTTATTTGACAATCCTCTTGCTATACCCTTATCGCTGATACCCTTTATCGTCGTGGTCTTGATGGTACTTTACTTCGATGTCTTGAACGTGACGAATCCGACAAAGCTTTAGAAGAAGTTCATGGGGGAATTTGTGGTACTCATTCGAGTGGACTAACTTTATCCAAGAAATTGATTAGAATGGGTTATTACTGGCGTATGATGGAGAGGGAATCATTCACTTTTGTTAAAACATGCTCAAAATGTCAGATTCATGGGAATATTATTCATGCTCCTGCACAAGAACTTCACTCATTCACACCAACCTGGCCATTTTCTCAATGGGGATTAGATCTAGTAGGAAAAATTCATCCTTCATCTTCAAATGGGCATAAGTTCATCATCACGGTGACAAAATATTTCACTAAGTGGATTGAGGCAGTACCTCTCTCTAAAGTTACCGGAAAACAAATTTCATCCTTCATACTCAACTACATTATTTGTCGGTATGGTATTCCTAATGCTATTATTACAGATAATGGTCGACCTTTCAAGAATCAGGATGTTGATGAACTTTGTGAAAGATTCCATATTCAGCACAGATATTCAACGCCTTACTATCCATAAGGGAATGGCCAAGTAGAGGCCTCAAACAAGACTATACTAAAGATTTTGAAAAAGACCGTAAATGATTCAGGTAAAGATTGGCATGTTCAACTCAATCCCGCCTTGTGGGCTTACAAAACTAATGTCTGAACACCAATGGGAGCAACACCCTTTGCTCTCATCTATGGAGCAGAAGCCATATTGCCCTTAGAGGTTGAAATACCATCACTAAGAGTATCACTGAAAGGTCTCATAACAGATGATGAATACAAAGTTTCCCGACTACAAGAGTTAGAACTTCTAGATGAAAAGAGATAGAGAGTAGCTAACCATTTAAAAGCATACCAACAGATGATGTCTCGCAGCTATAATCACAAAGTAAAGCCACGTACCTTTCAGGTGGGTGATCTAGTTCTGAAAGAAAATCCATGAAATCAACAAGACAGAGAAAAGAAAGGAAAGTTTGAACCAAATTGGCTAGGCCCTTATGTGGTTATCGCAGTCTACGGTTTAGGAGCATACAAGTTATCAACACCAGAAGGGGACCTGTTTGACGAACCAATCAACATCGTGCATCTCAAGAAATAGTATGTTTAAGTCAGCTATCATCATCCAAAAAAATTCTTGAAGAAATTCAAAAATAGCAGAAAAAGTCCTAAAAAAATTCAAAAAAAGTAGAAAAAGTCTTGAAGAAATTCAAAAACAGCAGAAAAAGTCTTGAAGAAATTCAAAAACAGTAGAAAAAGTCCTAAAGAAATTCAAAAAAATAGCAGAAAAAGTCCTGAAGAAATTCAAAAACAGCAGAAAAAGTCCTGAAGAAATACAAAAAAAAATCAGAAAAAGTCCTAGAAAAATTCAAAAAAATAAAAAAAATGTCATAGGGTGAAAACCTGGCAAACAGGCAGTCTATTGATAGAAAATACAAAACAAAAAAATCAAAAAGAATTCAGAAAAATGAAATAAATATAGATAGTGAAAATCTGGCAAATAGACGCTATCTGTACCTCTCCATCTATTAGTTCCTGTTTTGCAGTTTGACTTTTCAGCTTTTCCTTTTTCCGCATCTTTTTTTGCAGCTTAGGGTTATAATTGCATCATCCTGCCGTCATTTGCCTAGAGTGATAAAACGTCTTACCATGGATTGATCATTGAACATATTCCTTTTTCACAAGTTGTGTCAATAAACAAGGGCAAAAACTTAATTGGAGGCACTTAACTTTCAGAGCATACTAAAACAGTTGGACAATGTCATAAAACTCTAATTACGCGAACAAACAAACAACTCACATGCAACCTTATCCAATCATCATTCTATATCATGAACACTTTTCAGCAGATACCATATCATTGTCTATTGGATGATCCAAAAGTCTGAATAATGTATGAAATAACAGTATTACACTTTGAACAAGGGTTGTTTGATTTTTGATATCATTACTCTGGAGCACACTCGATGATGTACTGAACTAGAGTGGCAAGGAACGAGAATGATTTTTCTTTGTCTACTATCTTGAGGTTAACGATCAATCTGATGCAAATATGTCATAGGACATGACTACCAAAGTAATATCATTGATGATAGTTCCACATTTGCATCAGAAGGGTGGTTAATCTTTGTCTATTTATGCAAGAAATGCTCAGGTCATCTCAGTTCAATTATACCTCGATGCTTGTATTCGCTTGCTATATCAAAAATCATGAAAGTTGTACTCAGGTCATCATTGGCGCTAATTTCCCCTTTGATGCTTGTACATACTTCCAACATTTTAAAATGCTCTATGATGATTCAAGAATGCTTATAATAGGCTCAACAAATTGGTTAGTTTCATTTAGTTGCATGTTCGTTAGATCATTGTATATATTTGCATATTGGATTCACATCAGTGTTCTGAAAGGCTAAATTGAAAACATTAACGGTTGTCATGTAGTTTTGAACTCTTTGTGGAGGACATTTGGACATTTGATTCATTATCATTATCATTTCTCATTCATTTTCATTATCATTATCATCATCATTATCATTATCATTTCTCATTCATTATCATTATCATCATCATTATATTTTTTTTTATTTATGCATTTATTTTCAGATGATTTTTATTGATGGATCTCGCCGGTCTCTTATACCTTTCTCGGATCTATTCATTTATTTTCCGGAGCCACATCACCACTTCACTCTTCCCAGAATCCCATTTATTTGCCACACCACCATTTCTACCATTCATTCACTTATTCACATTATACTATTCTATTTACTCATTGCTATTTTATTAAATAAACATACCAAATATACTATTTATTTTATCAAGACATATCAAGATTACATTCTATTATTCCACTATTTTAATATACTTTCTATGATGTATTTTATACATACTATTCCTTTATGCATTTGACCAAATTCAAAAATCAACTACTCATATCTACATTATCACAAATCATTGCATCTACATCCTAGATTATCCATTTGCATCATATCATTAGATCATCCTGCATCATAAGATTAGTCCGCAAAAAAAAAAAAAAACAAACATATCAAAATCCATCTCATATCATACATGCATAAAAGTAGCATCCATATCACATCAAAAATGCACAAACATATCATCATCAAAAACATCGCCGCTGCATATCATCGCTCATCAAAATAATAAAAATGTCCAATGTCCAAATGAAACTAAAAAGTTCAAAAACATAATACATGAGATATGATCAAAACTCAATATACATGCCCTGCATATGTGCACAATATATCAGTCCCAAACACTAGCTGGTAGATGCCCCTGAAGGAGCTGGCCCGGAAGGAGGCGGCCTGCCACTACCCCCTGCATCAGGATCCCGTCAAGGCCCTGTAACCTCTCTGCCATGTGTCGATGTCTGTGATTGGGTCCTCGTCCTGCTATGTGATCTTGGATAAGGCTTTCGCCGCTTGGGAGGACACAACTCCTCATATCAGACTCTGTAGTACTTGGCCTCTCTAGCTGCCTCAAATCCCTCTGCAATGGCCTCCCGTAATGATGTACTTTCTATGGTACCCATCAGTCTCTGTGCCACACCCTCGGCCTCCAGTGCCCGTCATCTAAGTGCATCCCTCTCCACTATCAACTGTGTCACTTGGGAATCTGGGGCAGGTGCCTGAGCCTATACCTGGGCCTGAGCCTGAACCTGTGCCTTAGCCTGAGCCTGAGCCTGTATCTACGTCTGGGCCTGTGAAAGCTATGCTTGCAACTAGACTATCACACTCTGAGCCTGAGCCAGCTGGCTCTATAGCTATGCCTGTTGTTCCTGAAAAGTCTGAACCTGAGCCTGTAATGCAGCTATCTATGCCTGCTGAGAGGAGGATGACATCCTAATCACTGTCTGTGGTCTACCACTGGATCTAGCTCACCGAACAATCTGTGCTCTGCCTAGACTATCCAATCTATGCTGTCTCTCCTCTCCACCATCATCTCCCCCATCATCCCCGTCATCTGAGCTATCCTCATCTTCATCTCCTCCATCTCTGCTCTCCTCACCCTCCTCTCCCTCCTCATCTCCCTCCTCCTGCTCTCCTCCGCCCATCACCTGCTCTCTGCCGACCACATCCTCTTGTCTCCCTACCCCTGGTTGTGGCACTACCCCAATTGCCCGTGGCTCATCTGGCACTGTAAATCATGGAAATGGATGTGTATGGAAATACTGTGCATAATCATCTGTCATCCCTACATCTTGCACCTCTAGTCTGTCTGTCCATACCTCTGGCTGTAAGATAGAATACTCTTTGTATGCTACCTGGTATTGAATGCATGGACCCCATTCTGGATCACCCTTGCGCTGCCCATAATGAGTAGTGCCCTAGGGCATCCTCTGTGTAAATCCAAACTGCCTCAGGACCCGTAATGCCAGAAATCTCTCAATAATAAAGGGGGTCTACCCTATCAGATATCACGGTCTGTAGACAAATGGCATCTCTAAGTCATCACTCCCCCATGCCTCGCAATCGTGTAGGGTCTCTATATCACTACATCAATATCATCCAGTACCCGTCGCCAATACTCTACCTTGCCCAGCTTTTACTGGACAAGTGCACTAGAATATGCATATACATAAGGTCTCCCTACTAGCCTATATCTCATGCAATGTGGTCTCGTGATCGCAATATGCTCCCACGCCTAGATCTGTAGAAGCGTCACCCCACTCACCAAGCTAGTGGATCCTCTGTATACTACTTGATGAAGATCATGATACATGTCAGCTAATACACAGCTCCCCCAAGCAAACCTCTATGGCTATGTCACCATTCACTCAAGCATCCTACCCCAACCAATTGCAAATCCCTTCGACCGATGGTCCGGTCCAAGGAAGCCTCCAATAAATGCAGCCAACACAGCAACTAAGGTTGGATACCTACTGAAATCCTCCCAATATATCCAGTAACCACAAATGCTCGCATCGCCACATATCCGTCGCAGCGCCTCGGTCCCACCAATCTCCTTGTGGTCATAAACCACAAGGGCACCAACAACTGGAATCCCAAGAATCATGTACACATCCTCAGGTGTCACACTCATCTCACCAGTCGGCAAGTGAAAAGTGTTATGCTCCGAGTGCCATCTCTCTACCAAAGTGATCAACAGTCCCCTGTTGATCTGAATACCTCGCGGCATGGTCAACAAAGGTTCCAATCCACAATCTTCTATCAACTATAACTCTGTAGGGGTAAGCTCTCCTATCCGCTCCCAACATAGTGGGAACCGCTCTCTAATCTGGAGGCTTTTAAAAGCCTCCTATTTTCAATCATCACAAAGACACATTAATCAGACTCATATCATGTGATCTATCTATTCAGCAAATTCACTCAATGAAACACAATCAAAAAATCATATCAATGACCCATATCTAGTGCTACATCAATCTATCTAAAAATCAAATCAATCTACTCTATCATCATTTACTATTTGTTTTTCTTTTCAGGAAAGCAAATCTATCAACACACAAATCATTTCCTATTTGTATTTCGATCATGAATGCAAATTTGTACCCTCATTTTACTATTTGGTTTCTATCGCAGAAAGCAAATTTACCAGACATTTACTCTCTTTTTTTCAATCACGAGAAGCAAAGTTATCAACCACAAAATCAATCAATCAATCAATTTACTCTTTGTTGTTTGCCACAAAGTTCTCAGCTATCTACTCTTTGTTTTCTATTTTGGAAGCAAAGTTATCAGTTCTTTATCATATTTTCTATCATTTTTCCCATATCAGCATGATGGTACTATGATTCATCTATCTATTGACTAAGGAAGCAATTTAAATCATCATTTTTCATCACACAAGCATTCTATGAAAAATTTCCCAAAAGTGCTATTCTATTGCCCAGATGCGCTAAAATTTTTCTCAAATGCGCTAAACTTTTTCCCAAATGTGCTAAAACTCGGTATGCACTATTCTATCCTGTGGATGCACCACTTTAACTCTCAAATGCGCAACTCTATCTATTTTGTGGCCCTAGTCCTATATGCGCTATTCTATGCCCTAGATGCGCTACAAGATCAAACTAGCCGATTTTAACCTATATGTGCTACTCTATCTGTCAAATGCGCTACAAGATCAATTTTAACCCATGCCTATATGTGCTATGGAATTTCCTATATGCGCTACAAAATTTTTTGAAAGTGCTAAAAGTTTTATCGAATGTGCTAAAACGTGATGAAAAAAATTAATTATCACTGTTTAAATTTAAATTAAATCTTTTGATTTAATTAAGTTTAAATATTTCTCTTTCTTCTATTTTAAATTCTTCTTCTAATTAATTAAATATTTCATTTAATTAATTTCATAAAAGTGATTTAATTAAATAAACCTTATTTAATTAAAAGATCTTATGCTTTCTTTCTAAATCACAATTAGATATTTTATTTAATTGTGAAATCTTCTATTTTCTTCTCATATCATAATTAAATATTTTATTTAAATATGAGATCTTTTGCTTTTTTCAAAAATCCTAATTAAAGCTTTCTTCTTATCACAAACTTTCTTCTTCTTTAAAAGCTTAATTAAATATTTCATTTAATTAAGAAAAAGTTGAATATCACCCACAAATAAATAATTGAATTTTTAATTAATTATTTATCAACAATTAAATCTTTCTTTTATTCTTTTAAAGAAAGATGATTTCTTATCTTCTCATCTTCTTCTCTTTTGAAAAAATAGAAAAATCTTGTTTTCAGGTTTTCTTCTATTTTCTCTTCAGTTTCATCCTTCTTCAGCCATTTGATCTGCCAGGAATTATCACAACCGTCAATCAAGACAGCCAATCAGAATCATTTGAAAAACTCTATAAATACCTGTGTGAATCTAAGCATTGATAATAGGCAATTAATTAGAGTTCATGCATTTAATTCATTTAGCATTCTAATATCATAGCATCATGTTTACTTCAATCATCTTAGTCTTATTTCATATCATAGCTTAATCTTGCATCATGCATCATATTTAAATTTCATTCTTTAGGAAGAAAGTTTGTTGAGCCTAGCCTACAAATCTAAGAGCAAAAGCTAGAATCAACAAAAACACTGAAGATAGAGGACAATAGGACGACAATGGAAGCGGAATATTGAGTTTGCATCTACTTACCTTTTATTTTCTATTTTGATACAATGTCTTATTGGTGTGCTTGAATAGTATTTATTTTACTTCATTACGCATATTATTTTTGATCACACACGTTTCATTAAGCTATCTTCTTTCCACTAGAATTTAAGGGGTAGTCATTCATTAGGCTTCCGGATGAATTGGGGAAAACTTGTTTTATGTGGATTTCCATGATTTTACCTTTATGAGTCATTGATTGCATCTCTAGTTTCGTGTTATTGTGGGTGTTACCTTTTTTATCATGGTTTTTTTCCTTTTGATATGGCTTTGAGCGAGAGGGTTCATGCCTCACATTTGCACTTGGGTTTTATGGTTTTAGTGCTGATTGTGACTTGGTACACCCCTTGATAATATTGTATTTGTGTTTTGGTGTTACCAGGGAGAGTGGCTCTTCATGGGGGCTGACACAAAAAAGGGGCATCCTGGATAACCCATGGAATTTTTTTTTTAATAAGTGAAAACCTAATAAAATAAACTAGTGGGTTTGGGTAGGATCACACTAACTTAGATAAGTAAGATACCTCACTCATGCCATTAGTGCTTTCATAGACTAAGGGTGGGCTGAGAATGCCATGGTTGGAAAGATCACTACCTCATCCTCACGAAAGCTTAGTGGTCCCTCATGTGTCACCCTATGGGGTCAGTGCCTAGTGAGAGGTAGCCAGGATAACCATAGATGGGGGTTGGCACTTGTTGAGAGGAAGCCAGGATAACCCATGATAGGGTCGTGTGATGACACTCTCCCAAAGTATCCCTTTTTATTGCCTTTGTGTACCTCTGGAAGCAGTTAACTTGTGAGTAGTCATTCGATGTTGATGTTAATTATGCTTATTGTTGCCCTTGTTTGTTGATTCTTGTTGCTTTTTTTCTTCACTTTTCTCTATCATGGGAATTTCTTGTCATGTCCTAGCATGGGCGGTGGGCCTTCGGGTTCACGTGGTCAAGTGGAATGTGCTTTGCACCCCATTGGGTTCCCAGACGGTGTTCATGAAGCACAAAATTTGTGTTGTTGCAGTTGATCGAAAGCTTCACCACAGTTCAGTTGTACCATGTTCATTTATGTACACTCTTGTAATTGTTGTATCATTCCCACTATGTATTGGGAAGCATTGATATGCATATGTAATCCTGAAACAATGTAACTTCATATTGATGTATATGTACATTTTGAGTTGATCAATGTAATCTATGGATATTATTAACTATATCATGTGTTTCATATATGGATGTTTCTCATTATTGTATTATGATGGATGTATGCACATGGTTCACTTATCCTATATTATGGTTTTATAATGAATTCTTGGGATACATTAATTATAATTATTGAATGGGTTTATGATACGTAATGTCATCACGTGTACCCTAGATGACGTAGCATATGCTGTATATGTATAATTGCATTACATGTGATGTTTGTTAAATGTTCATCATATGTAATGTTTTACTTTCAAAAAAATTTATTCTATATTTGTTAGTTTTAGTTGTCCTTTGGGGTTCACATGACAGGGCATTACATTTGCAATGTTGGAAAACACACTATCTTGCTTCTTGACACCTATGGTTTTGCAACATGGAATGTTACAAAATAGTATGAATGTCTTCAAAATCACATCTTCCATTGTTTTGTTTAAATTTTGCATGATTGGAAAGAAAAAGTTCACAAAATATATGCAATTTGGAAAACATAATGTTGGGTTTCAGTTATTTGTATCTCCTTGTTTAAATGTAAAGGGTTGTCTCACTGCTTGCTTCTTAACACATACGATTTTGCAACATTGAATGCTACAAAATGGTATGAATGTCTTCAAAATCACACTTCCATTGTTGTGTTTAAATAAAATGCCTACATTATATGCAGTGTTGGAAAACACATTGTCTTGCTTCTTGACACCTGTGGGTTTGCAACATGGAATGTTACAAACACAGTATGAATATCTTAAAAATCACACCTTCCATTGTTGTGGTTAAATTTTGCATGATTGAAAAGAGAAAGTGCACAAAATATATGCAATTTGGAAAACACAATTTTGGGTTTCAGTTATTTGAATCTCCTTGTTTAAATGTAAAGGGTTGTCTCATGGTGGGTTGCTTGCTTCTTAACACATATGGTTTTTCAACATTGAATGTTACAAAATGGTATAAATTTCTTCAAAATCACACCTTCCATTGTTGTGTTTAAATAAAATGCCCACATTATTTGGAGTGTTGGAAAACACATTGTCTTGCTTCTTGACACCTACAGTTTTGCAACATGGAATGTTACAAAATAGTATGAATGTGTTCAAAATCACACCTTCTATTGTTGTGTTTGAATTTTGCATGATTGGAAAGAAAAAGTGCACAAAATATATGTAATTTGGAAAACATAATGTTGGGTTTCAGTTATTTGAATCTCCTTGTTTAAATGTAAAGGGTTGTCTCATTGCTTGCTTCTTAACACGTACAGTTTTGCAACATTGAATGTTACAAAATCGTACAAATTTCTTCAAAATCACACCTTCCATTGTTGTGTTTAAATAAAATGCCTGCATTATTTGTAGTGTTGGAAAACAAACTGTCTTTCTTCTTGACACCTATGGGTTTGCAACATGGAATGTTACAAAACAATATGAATGTCTTCAAAATCACACCTTCCATTGTTGTGTTTAAATTTTGCATGATTGAAAAGAAAAAGTGCAAAAAATATATGTAATTTGGAAAACACAATGTTGGGTTTCAGTTATTTGAATCTCCTTGTTTAAATGTAAAGGGTTGTCTCACTGCCTTCTTCTTAACACGTACATTTTTGCAACATTGACTGTTACAAAATGGTATGAATATATTCAAAATCACACCTTCCATTGTTGTGTTTAAATAAAATGCCTATATTTTTTGCAGTGTCGGAAAACACACTGTCTTGCTTCTTAACACCTATGGTTTTGCAACATTGAATGTTATAAAATAGTATGAATGTCTTGAAAATCACACCTTCCATTGTTGTGTTTAAATAAAATGCCTACATTATTTGTAGTGTTGGAAAAAAAATTGTCTTTCTTCTTGAAACCTATGGGTTTGCAACATGGAATGTTACAAAACAATATGAATGTCTTCAAAATCACACCTTCCATTGTTGTGTTTAAATTTTGCATGATTGAAAAGAAAAAGTGCACAAAATATATGCAATTTGGAAAACACAATGTTGGGTTTCAGTTATTTGAATCTCCTTGTTTAAATGTAAAGGGTTGTCTCACTGCCTTCTTCTTAACACATACGTTTTTGCAACATTGAATGTTACAAAATGGTATGAATATATTCAAAATCACACCTTCCATTGTTGTGTTTAAATAAAATGCCTGTATTGTTTGCAATGTTGGAAAACACACTGTCTTGCTTCTTGACACCTATGGTTTTGCAACATTGAATGTTATAAAATAGTATGAATGTCTTGAAAATCACACCTTCCATTGTTGTGTTTAAATAAAATGTTTGCATTATTTGCAGTGCTAGAAACACACTAGGGGAGAGGACCCAGTAGTGGAGCGTGTTCCAATAGTTGTGAATGTTTTTGTTAATATAATGCCAATAGTTGTTTATATAATGTCAATAGTTGTTTATATAATGCCAATAGTTGTGACTTTACTACTCATAATTAAACAAAATGTATTCTTTTGATCTAAAAAGCAACCAATCACGTGATGCCACATCAGCGCTCAACTACTGGTGATGTGAATGCACAAGTATTGGTAAGGGGTCTAGACGGTGCCCTTTTTGACACCTTGACAAAAAGCATGCTGATGTGGCATCATATTTGATGATGTGGCCCCGAAACTTTTGTTATAAGCAGGGGACTTGCCAAGTAAGCTGCTGTAAAAAAATTGGAGTGATTTGAAATTTCCAAGTAGGATTTTGAGGGACGCGAAGTTAGGTGCACAACTACTGGGTCCTCTCCCCTATCTTGCTTCTTAACACCTACAGTTTTGTAACATGGAATGTTACAATATAGTATGAATGTCTTCAAAATCACACATTGCATTGTTGTGTTTAAATTTGGCATGATTGAAAAGAAAAAGTGCAAAAAGTAATTACAATTTGGAAAACACAATGTTGGGTTTCAGTTATTTGAATCTCCTTGTTTAAATGTAAAGGGTTGTCTCACGGTGGGTTGCTTGCTTCTTAACACGAACAGTTTTGCAACATTGAATGTTACAAAATAGTATGAATGTCTTCAAAATCATATCTTCCATTGTTGTGTTTAAATAAAATGCTCGCATCATTTGTAGTGTTGGAAAACATAGTCTTCTATCAGTTGTTCCCTCTAATACTGGTATATTATATGAATCATCCTTTGATATTGGTATACTATTCCATTACCTAGGGGAGAAGCTAACTCCTAGACAAAAATAACCTATGTATGTAACATAATAGCATACCCCCATACCCCATGCGATGTAGTGGACAAAAAGCATTAAGGAAAAGTCTTGATAGATGGGTAGCTATGTGTCATTAGGTGGCCTCACTGGAAAAGGATGCACGACTTCGGCGAGAAATTATAAAAGCTAGACAAAACACACCTAACATTTGCATTTTCCACATTTGCATTTTCCAGTTTGGTGGGTGGGGAGGAAGGAGGCCGTAAGAGACAAAAATGGAGTTGTAGGTTGGGGCGGCATGCACAGCTGAGGAAAATGGAAATGGAGTTACAGGTGTTCACATAAAGAAATAGACAAAATGCACCTAAATATCCCTCAAATATTGGTGTCTAAATGGTTGTGAAACATTAGGTGGGTTGCAGGTTTTGTAAAACATAGTGTTTTGAATCCTAGAATTTTCCAAAATAGTATTTATGTATTGAAAATCTTTGTGTTATTTAGACCATAGGAGTGTGGTGATAGGCACCATTTTCTAGAAATCCAGTAAGGTATTTGGCTTTAGTGTGTAGAGGGTTTTACAATATTTTGTGTTTTGGAGGTTTCGTAAATCATGTTGTCACCTCACCTCCCACTGTGTTTCCCAACTTGCAGTCATATTGTGCATGTATATTTGGATCATATTAAGAAATAGAAACATAATTTTTATTCTGCGTAAGTCTTGTTATAAGGTGCCTTTCATTACATTTGTACTATCTAAATTACATTCATACCATTTTGTTAAATTCTAGGTTTCAAAACCTTGGTTTTTTCCTCCAACTCCTACATGTGCACTCCAACCATTAGTTTTCAATGTGTAGACATGAAACATAGAGTGTTTTCCCCCTTCTTTCTCCAAACTAAAAAATGCACACGTCATTCTGCCTCCAATTATCATGGTAGAAAAAAATATTTGAAAATGACAACTCATACTCACATTGTTTGTACTGTCTAAATTGCATTCATACTATTTTGTAAAATTCTAGGTTGCAAAACACTGGGTTTTCAAAATCTACAACCCACATAATGTTTTAAAACCCTTTACAAGTAACAACCCAATTCTTTACTCGCCCCTCACCTTAATCTGGTATGTTTTGTGATTGTCTTGAGAGCCTTTTGTGAATTAGATAATAAGAATGTAATGGGATTGGAAAAAACTGAGTTTTAAGAAATCTGCAACCCACAGAGTGTTGTAAAACCCTCTAGACGTAACAACCCAACTGGTAAGCAAGGAAAACTGAGCTGATGCACTTATGTACATGCAGTTGGTTAGAAACCCCTCACCTCAACTCTCTTGGTCATCTCCCCTGCCTGCAACACCCCCTTCTCTCCAACGATTCACTTTCAACCTGCAAAATGAGAAAACCTAGAACATAGAGTGTTTTCCAAGAACAATACTTGTTACAATCTAAAATGCATATCTTAATCACATCAACACCCTTCACTCTTGTAGTGAACGGATAGCTTCTCGCACAAGGAAAAAAATTCCAATGTAATTTGATGTGATGGGATACCTCCTCGCTTTCCCTGTTGTGACGTTTCCTTCTATTTGTCGGTTCTATCACTTCTATCATCTGTTTGGTGGGTCCCACACTACGTCTGCTCTTCATGTTGTGTATGTTTCCATGTATGTTGTTATGTATATTTTTACGCATTTTTTTTATGTACATAGGTGCATTTTGTTAGTAGATTAGTTGTGTCCGTAGAGGGTTTCACAACATTGTGTGGGTTGGAGGTTTCATAATTCATGCACTCACCTCCCACAGTGTTTTCCAATGTGCAATCAACCAGAGTTTTAATGGTTGTTGGAAAACAATGGGTGTTTATAAAAAAATTCCTTTCATTGCATTCCTACTGCCTAATTAAAAAAATATTTTCAATACATTCCCACCCGTGCTCTCAACCACGTAACTTTGAATGTACAAAATGAAATAAATGGAAAACCACATTGTGTTTTCCAACCTATAAATTATATTGTTGATTTATTTTTAAATGATATGACGAAATTGAATTCAATTTTTTCTATAAGAGTTGCTATAAATTGTGAAGGTGAATGAACTTTAGTACATTGTTATTATCTACAAACTTTAAGGTTTTCATTAGAAGAATGTTGTCTATATATACTTGCATGTTGGAAAATAGTATGTGTTATGAAACCTGCAACCCAAACACTGTTCTTAGCTTTGAGAGTGTCTTTCTGATTACAAAATGAAAATGTTTTGTTTTTAATAAGTTGTTTACAAAAAATTTCTACCTTTTCACATAGGACTCTCATGTCTCCATCCAACTGATTCTCTTTTCTACACTAGCATCCTATTCTGCCTTCTTTTCATGTTATGCATGTTTCTATGTATGTTTTTGTGTATAGTTTTATTTATTTTTGTATGTACATAGGTGTGTTTTGTCGATAGATTATCTAGTATTTTTTGGTTAATCAAGGTGATCAACAAGCTTTTGTTGACTTGTTAACCTTTGTTCTTGCAATGATCTATATTTTTTTAGTCATATGTACAAGTAATGGTTCAGTTTACAATATCATTGAGCAATAGTTATGGTACTAATATGTCATTTAGATGTTCATTAAGAGACACATAATATAAATAGAGGTCTAATAGTGGTACATGATATCCTTCTTGTTCTATCTTCTATGCGCTTATTGACTATTGTAAGTTATGGCCTCTTTCATATGTTAGGAGAGATGAGTTTTTTATATATCTGAATGAACATTCAATGCTTCATAGTTCCTACAAAATGGCAGAATGGCAGATATAATTGCTGATATATACTACTAGTGTTAGTAATAGGTTAAATTGGAAATTAAATTCCTAATGTACAGTTTAATATGTTTGTTTATTGTCCGTGCAAGCTAGCATTTTGCACTCACCACAACATATAAATTGTATATTGATGAAATTTGGAATAAAAATAATTCTTTGTAGCACCAAATGTCTTTAATTTCCTAGTTTAATCTATCACTAACACTTGTCTTCCTTCTAGGTGGTTGATATATTCGACAATTTTTTTTGAAGAAAACAAAGGCAGGTGGATTAAGAAGGACGCTTTAGAAGATGTGAAGCTTCTGCACTAAATACAAGTGATTCTAGCTGTCATAGCTTGAATTGCAAGTGTACGGGTCAATTAAACTTCCAAAATTTATTTTTCATTAAGAAGTTAGGATATTTTTTTACATGAGATGCTTACTATGGTGAATGCAAAGAATTTATAGTTGAATTTTTTTATTCTACATAAATAGAAACAACTATGCATTTCATATGAAAACCCTACATACAAACAAAACATTTTATTTTTCCATCAATGAAAACCCTTTTTCTTTAACCAATAGTCATTCAATGCTTTTTAGAAAACCCATTTAACTTCTCTTCAATGCTTCACATAAACCCATTTAACAATCATGCTTCATAGTTCCTACAAAATGGAAAAATGGCATATACAATGGAAGATATACATACATGTTGGTTAGCCACTGCGCATGTTGAATGTGTTTCTTTCGTTCAACCTCCATTGCATCACTTGCACTCCCCATCAAACTACAAAATGAAATGCCACAAATGGTGACTTTTAGCTCTCCAAATGCAGCAAAAATGTAGACAAAACACACCTATGTACATAAGGAAATGAAAAGTTTTTACTCTGGTTTAGTAGCCTGCAACTCCATTTTCCTTGCCCATGCCTCCTCCCTCCCCACCCATCAAACTGAAAAATGAAAATGTGGAAAATGGAAATGTTAGGTGTGTTTTTTTCTAGCTTTTTGACTTTCCTATCTAGCCACGTATCCTTTTCCGGCGATGCCACCTGACGACATGCAGCTAGCCATCTATAAATTCTTTTCCGTAGTGCTTTTCATCCACCACGTGGCATGTGGTATGGGGGATATGATATCATGTTACTAATATGTTATATACATAGGTGCTTTTGTCTAGGAGTTATCTTTCTCTGACTCCTAGAAAAAAAGTACCTATGTACACACAAGAAACACATGAAAACATACATAACAACATACATTGTAACATACATAATTCATGAAGAGATGACATAGTGTAGGGCCTACTAGATGGATGATACAACTAACAGAACTAGCAACAAAGGGAAATGCCATAGTTAATATGTAAGAAGTACTATTATTGGAAAACACTCTATGTTGTGGGTTTTCTCATTCTGAGGGGTTTGTAACTAATTGGGTTGTCACTTTTAAAGGGTTTTAAAACATTGTGTGGGTTGCAGATTTTGAAAAACCATTGTTTTGCAACCTGGAATTTTACACAATGGTATGAATATTTGTCTCAAAAATATTTTGTTATTTAGACTATAGGAATGCAATGAAAGGAACCATTTTTAAAAACTAAGTGATTTCCAACAATGATTAAAACTCTATATGATTGTAGGTTGGAAAACACAGTGGGATGTGAGACAATGATTTATGAAACCTTCAACCCACACAATGTTGTAAAACCCTATATGGACATAGCTAATCTCCCAAAAAAACACACCTATGTACATACAAAAACACATAAAAACATACATAACATGAGGAGATGGCATAGTGCAGGGCCCGTCAAGGTGGATGATAAAAGTGATGAAATTGATAGACGGGAGGAAATACCATGGTGAGGAAAGTGAGGAGGTGTCCTATCACATCAAATTATGCCGACATTTTTTTCCTTATACGAGAAGCTATCTGTTCACTGTGGGAGGGAAGGGCATTGATGTGATTAAGACATGCGTTTTAGATTGTAACATGTATTGTTCTTGGAAAACACTCTGTATTTTGGGTTTTCTCATTCTATAGGGAGTTATAGGTTAGGGATATATAAGACTATCCAAATTCACCTGAGTGGTGAGTAACCAATTGGGTTGTTACTTGTAAAGGGTTTGAAAATAGTATTTAGGTTGCAGGGTTCATTATACCCAATGTTTTTGAACCTAAAATTACACATATTCTTACATATTTCATGACACTTTTTGTTACCATGTAAAATTTCATTATAAACAATGTCAAATGCCATCAAATAATGGTAGGAAATGCCACCTCAAGTCTTATTATTTATGTCAAACTTACTTACAAATGTAAGCACATGCAACTAGCACCTTTTTTTATGCAGACTGTGAAAAACAATGTATTCAACTTGAGCTTCATATTTTTTAACAACCCTTACTTTCAAAAAACATTCCATTTCAATATCCGTTCATATGTTTCAAACAAAAAATGCGCATAATAGTTGCATGATGGAAAAAACACTGGGTTGTGACTCACTTCTTAAGTCTTGTTCAATGAACACTTTATTTTATGCAGACTATAACAAAACAATTTTTTGAAGTTCACCTTCATATTTTATAACAACCCTTACTTTCAACAAAAACTCCATTTCAATATCTGTTCATATGTTTGGAATAAAAAATGCACATAATACTTGCATGATGGAAGATACACTAGGTTGTGACTCACTTCTTGATTCTTGCTAAATGAGTGGTTTCTTTTATGTGCAAACTGTAAGAAAACATTTTTTTGAATTTCACCTTCATATTTTAACAACCCTTACTTTCAGCGAACATTCCATTTCAATATCATCCTACATTTTGTGAATAGAAAATGTAGAAAAAAGGTTGAAGGAAATGGAAAACATAGAGGGTTGTGACTCATTTCTCAATTCTTGTTAAACAATTTATTGAAGTTCATAACAACCCTTACTTTTAGCAAATATTCCATTTCAATATCTATTCATATGTTTCAAACAAAAAATGCACATAATAGTTGCAGGATAGAAAACACATAGGGTTGTGGGTCACTTCTCAATTCTTTTTCAATGGCCACTTTTTGTTATGCACACTGTAACAAAACAATGTTTTCAACTTCATCTTCATATTTTTAAAAAAACCCTTACTTTTAGTAAAACACTCCATTTGAATATTTGTTCATATTTTTCAAACACAAAATGCACATATTAGTTGCATGATGGAAAAAACGCTAGGTTGTGAGAAGTAGTTGAAGGATGGAAAACACATAGGGTTGTGGGTCACTTCTCAAGTCTTGTTCAATGAGTGCTTTCTTTTATACAGACTGTAACAAAACAATGTTTTCAACTTCACCTTCATATTTTAAAAAACCCTTACTTTCAACAAAACACTCCATTTGAATATATGTTCATATGTTTTGAACATAAAATGCACATATTAGTTGGATGATGGAAAACACACTTGGTTGTGAGAATTAGTTGCAGGATGGAAAACATAGTGGGTTGTGACTCACTTCTCAAGTCTTGTTCAATGGGCGCTCTCTTATGTAGACTGTAACAAAACACTTTTTTCAACTTCACCTTCGCATTTTTTAAAAACCCTTACTTTTAGAAAAACACTCCATTTGAATATTTGTTCATATGTTTCAAACAGAAAATGCACATATTAGTTGTATGATGGAAAACACACTAGGTTGTGAGAAGTAGTTGGATGATGGAAAACATAGTGGGTTGTGACTCAATTCTAAAGTCCTGTTCAATGGGCGCTTTCTATTATGTAGATTGTAACAAAACACTATTTTCAACTTCACCTTCATATTTTTTAAAAACCCTTACTTTTGGCAAAACACTCCATTTGAATATTTGTTCATATGTTTCAAACACAAAATGCACATATTATTTGCATGATGGAAAACACACTAGGTTGTGAGAAGTAGTTGCAAGATGGAAAACACAGTGGGTTGTGACTCATTTCTCAAGTCTTGTTCAATGGGTGCTTTCTTTTATGTAGATTGTAACAAAACAATGTTTTCAACTTCACCTTTGTATTTTTTAAAAACCCTTACTTTCAGCAAAACACTCCATTTGAATATTTGTTCATATGTTTTGAACACAAAATGCACATATTAGTTACATGATAGAAAACACAGTTGGTTGTGACTCACTTCTCAAGTCTTTTCAATGGGCACTTTCTTTTATGCATATTGTAACAAAACAATGTTTTCAACTTTGCCTTCATATTTTTTTAAAAACTCTTACTTTCAACAAAACACTCCATTTGAATATCTTTTCATATGTTTCGAACACAAAATGCACATATTATTTGCATGATGGAAAACACAATGGTTTGTGAATAGTTGTAGGATGGAAAACAAAGTGGGTTGTGACTCACTTCTCAAGTCTTGTTCAATGGGTACTTTCTTTTATGCAGATTGTAACAAAACACTATTTTCAACTTCACCTTCATATTTTTTAAAAACCCTTACTTTTAACTAAACACTCCATTTGAATATATGTTCATATGTTTCAAATAGAAAATGCACATATTAGTTGCATGATGGAAAACACACTGGGTTGTGAGAAGTAGTTGCATGATGGAAAACGCAGTGGGTTGTGACTCACTTCTCAAGATTTGTTCAATGAGTGCTTTCTTTTGTGTAGATTGTAACAAAACAATGTTTCAAATTTCACCTTCATGTTTTATAACAACCCTTACTATCAGAAAATGCACAAAATTAATGTATGAAATGTTCACCTTACCTATAATGGTCCTGCAAAGCATTTTGATAGGTCAAAAAGTTAGAGGTGTTGCAAAACTTATAAAAGTATGAGATGCCACATCAATAGCTGCATTGGAGGTTGGTGGAGGAGGGAATTTGTGTAATGTGGTAGTGGATACATAACAAACAAGAAAGCTCCCACTTGAAATAGGACATGTACATATAGGAGTAACGATTATCCTTTTAAACAAAATCCAAGCCCATACAATTCACCTCCTTGTCATTCACTTTGGCCAATAGGAAGAGCACTTGGCTGAAAAACGTCCCCTTTGCAGCATCTGAATTGTTGCAAACTCATGCACTAGGAAATACAAATGGCATAGGTTGTTCAATTTCATGTTCATAGGCAACAAGAGAGAGTGGCAGCCTTGTGTTTCCATTGCTCAACAATTTGGCTAGTGATTGTTGAGTTGTGGAGGAAATGGTATGGGCTTGGATTTTGTTTAAAGGGATAATTGTTACTCCTGTATATAGATATCCTATTTCAAATTGGAGCTTTCCTGTTTGTTCTATATCCACTACCGCATTACAAAAATTCCCTCCTCCACCAACCTCCAATGCAGCTATTATTGTGGCATCTTAAACTTTTATCAATTTTGCAACAACACCTTTCACTTTTTACCTATCAATTGTGCAACAACACCTTTCACTTTTTACCTATCAATTGTGCAACAACACCTTTCACTTGAGACGTTTATCAGTTATGCAACAAGAGCTTTCAATTTTCACCCATCTGTAGACACATACAAATGATCTAGGCCTCCAAGCTCTATTTTACCACTTTCGTCCTACCATAATTATGATATTTAATTGTCCTTGGTCCACTTTCCACTATTAATTAAATAATTGATTATTATTTAATTAATTCATATCTCTTTTATTCTTCATGATTATTAAATAAATAAATTATATTTATTTATTCAATACGTCACTAAGGGTCTATTGTCCTCTTACAATTAGATAAATTTCATAATTTATTTAATTACCCTCATTCATTTATGTCTTCTCGATTATTAAATAAATAAATTTTATTTATTTATTTAATATGTCACTAATTCTCATAATTAAATGAATTTATTAATTTATTTAATTATCGGTCATAATTCTATAAATTAAATAATTATCTTTAATTATTTAATTGCTAAATTTAACATTTCATTTTGAATAAATGAAATTATTTAAAATGATATCACATTCTTAATGTTCATTTTGGTAAATAATCTAAATAAGATTATTTATTATCACACAAAATTCTTATTTTGAATTAATTTAATTAAAAAGGTAATCTTATTCCAAAAATCAAGTAATTGAGCAAATTCTTGATTTTCCAAATCTGCTTTTCAGTCCAACTCTTATCTTCTTGTCTTTATCTTCTTGATTTTTGAAAATTTATATCTTTTTGACTAATTGTCACATTTATTCTCAACCGCCAATTTGATTTTATCAAATGACATCTTGACTGCTCATTTAATAATCTTTCCCTAACCCTAATTAGGGATTGTCACACGCAATCTTGACCTCTGATTTTCGGCTTTGTTAACTTTTAATCTCGTTTGTCCATCCAAAATTGTGTTTTCTATAAAATGTGAATTTTGCTCACAATTTAGGGACCACTTCATTATTATAGACATTTATGCTTAGACATTAATTGCATACTTTGCATTTAGCTTATTTGATTTGATTACTTGTTGAATCATAGGCATAGTCATTTGTCGTAGGCATAGGCATAGTCTTTATTTAAATCCTTCAAAACTTGCATAGGACATTGTCATAGTCAAATTGCTCACACACTCGATCTGAGGGAAACATCATATGCTACAAGGTAGGAGGTGTTATGGAGGTGAATCATGGAAGCTTCAACGAATATCTATTATAATTGTTCTTGTTATTTTTTTTCTTTGTGCTTCATAACTTCTTTTGGTTTTACGTTTATGATCTAATCATTGCTAAAACTAGAAAAATACCCATTGATACATTTGGTGAACTTGACATTTTTCTTGCAGATTTCTGTGTGGTTTTTGGTCTCTTTTTTTTTGTTTTTGTAGGTACAGGTAAAGAACACTTTGCTAGAAACTTCGTGTCTCCCCTCAGCTTCCAAACCTTCGCCTTAACTTTAATTTTATTAATCTAGATAATTTAGATTAATTTAGTTCTCATTAACTTTAGTTTTATTAATTTAGATTAATTTAGAGTTAGATGTAAATTTAGATTTAAGATTTTTTAATTTTTCTAAGTTATTTTAAATTTAGCTTTTTAGATCTTAGATTTTTTAGTTAATTTAGATTTTTAAATTAGCTTTTATTTAGATTTTTTACATTTTAAATTAGAATTTTTTAATTAGATTTTTAAATTTTTAAATTAGCTTTTAGTTAGATTTTTTTTTAGATTTTTTAAATTAGATTTTTAGTTTTTTAAATTAGATTTTTTAGATCTTTAAATTAACTTTTAGCTAGATTTTAGATTAGATTTTTATTAGATTTTAGATTAGATTTTTAATTTAAATTTTTTAAAAACTTTTAATTTAGTTTAGATTTCTAATTTCTAATTTAATTTATATTTTTAACTTTTTAATTTAGTTTAGATTTTTAATTTTTAATTTAGTTTAGGATTTTAATAGATTGCATGCTTTAGATTAGAGATTTTTGGTTACTAATCCTTGTTGGCAACGTGTGACATTTACATTTCGTGGGTCCAAGACTACTTGATCAAACTTCTAACTTGTGATTTTGCAGGTTCGAGTGTCCAAGACTATCACTTCTAAACATTGTGCTTGTGATTTTTTAGATTAGAAACCATTTCATTTGGTGCAATAAAATGAACATGCTTGCAATACTGTCTGACTGTGTTTGAAAGTGGTAGGTGAATATTCTCTCACCCTATGCAAACTAGGTGATCAGAAAGCCATACCCACTTTGTCCCTATGCAACCTTGATGCAATAATTGAAGTATCCTCTCCCCTTGCCCAGTCATGTGATACTAGGTGTAAGAGAAATGATTATTGCCTCTAGAAATTGGGCCTATCAGGAGATTTCATCACCTTTAGGCGACTCAAACTGGTAATGGAGCTAAAGCCAAGCTACCCCTGACCAGTATATAAATGTGAATCTTAAGGGAAAACCTAATATTACAAGTGCGGATGTTTCATACAGACCAAGTAGTACTCCCAAAAACCCTGTTGAGCTTAACCTCTTCAGGTTGGAGTGCCCCATGTATGGCCACTCGAATGGGGGTCTTGAATTAAACACCATTGTTTAGTAGCCAAAAACCTTATATTTGCTAGCACAGTATCGGTTGGTGTGAAGGCATCCACATCTTCGCAGTCTGTAGTAGAGGTGATCAATCTACCATAGGAGTTTCATGGGGGTTGGAAGCTTGGTTGGCCTGAGAAGAGAGTGCACTGTAAGGGGGAGCCCATGTAGCAAAGCTTTTGAATTCACACACTACTAATATGTGGTTGGGGAAACCCACGCAGAATCTAGCGAATATTGTCTTGGCCTAACCTAGGATTGTGCTTGTCTTTATTGTGCTTGTTTCAAAGGAAAAAATATTGTGCTTTCCAAGTGTTTTCAAACATTCAAACAAAACAAAACATCACTTTCAAATCTGGAAACAAATAGTCAACATCAAACAACTCAGAATTTTGACCAAAATTGCAAACAAATCAAACTCTTTGCATCCTACATTGCAACTGCTAAAACACATTCACTGTTTTGTACCACATTTGACTTTAGAGCCACATTTTTTGAAACCGCTACTCATTTTCTACCTTCAATGATGCATTTTCTTGGAAAAAACAAGACTGTCATAGACTAGAGATCAAAGTCAAACTTGTCCAGATTGTCCATAAACATCTTTTTCTAGAAGCATAGGGTGGTTAGGAAAATTTCTTCCAAGTCATTTGGACCTTTGCATTTCCATTCTTTAGACATTCAAGTCATCTTAGTCATCACCTTGCATAATTTATCCTTAAAAAATCCAAAAATATTGTCATAACTTTCATAATAGTCCTCATTTGGCATCTAGACTTGGCATTGGTCATTTTCCTTAGTCAACATTTTCATATTAGTATTTATTGTCACCTTGGAATTTGGCATCCTTTCTTGAGAATTTTATCACCTTGCATTAGTCATTTCCCTTAGGAAAATGTCATTATCACTCTACATTTAACAACATCATGACATCCACCACCTTGTCTTCCCTTCAACAAAATATTGATAGGCTTGCTAGTAAAGTTGAATACTAGTTACTCTGTAGAGGTCAATACCAACAAGCCTTTGAATTTAAGAGACAATTCCTCCAAACCAAAAATCAATGTCCTTCATACCAACAATTCATGAGTCCTAGTCCTTCGTCCGTCTAACCTCACTACCAAAAGCCACTTAACAGCATCCATGACATTAGTCCACAACCAACATCCATTAATCACCCTTATCTTAACTTTGATAAGGGAAACCAAGTGTCCACTAGTCCATTCCAAGTCTCCACATCATATGCTAGTCCTTCACCTATCAATCCCATCTATGTCTACATGCCTTATCAACCATCTACCAACTCATGTCAAGTCCCTACATCATACCATATCGATCTGGTCTAAGTCTCCAAGTCCCATTTTAGTCAACCTTACACCAATTCAGTCCAAGTCCCCATGTCATGTCGTATGATGTCACAAACTAATCCAATCCAAGCCTCCATGTCATATCCTATGTCATCACCAACCAATTTAGTCCAAGTCTCTATGTCATATCCTTGTCCTTCACATACTAGTCCAATACAAGTCCCCATGTCCTATCCTAGTCCTTCACATACTAGTCTAGTCCAAGTCTCCACATCCTATCTTAGTCCTTCATCCATTAATCCTTTTCAAGTCACTCCCTCCCAAGCCACATTTAGTCATGAAAATTCTATCATTGTCCAAATTCCAATCCCATTGTCTAAACTTGAGGATACATGTCAAAACAAAAGCCCAAAGCATGACATCATAATGTCACCTTCATGTTAGGATCAAGGTAGTCCATCCCATGACCCTATCTTAAAGTCCATTCAAGAAGTCCTTCAAGACAATCATAACATCCAAAACACACCTATCCTTAACAACAATTCTATTTCCAATTATATCATCCATGACAACCCCATCTTTGACCAAGACCCTACCATTGACTAAGAAATCCAAAAAGATCCACTCGACCTTTACGCCATTTATTACCAAACACTTGATAATGACCCTATTCAGGCCCCGACTAGCGACACTTTCCAAAATGAGACACTTGCCTCCATGGGACACATAGATGATATTCCTCCAAAACAAGAGTCTTGCACTATGGACATATTTGCAAATGATCAAGCTATAGCTGAATTCACTGGACTCTATGACACTAACCATAATGATGGCTTCAACATCGACTTGGAAGCACCAATACAATTATTTGAACCTGACATGTCACAAGATCAAACCAAGGATGTTAATTAGAAATATGTCCAACATGACAACACAACTAAGACATCCTATCAACTAGGATCATCTATCTTCGTCAAAGCAGACTTTCTCACCGATGAGAACATTCCAAGTAACAATGTCCATAGACATAATGATGGGTTTGCATCTTTCTTTCAAAACGACAAATACCCCATTGCAAACAAAATCTGTCAAAGCATGCAATATCAAGGCAAAGGACTAGGCCTACACGAGCAAGGCATTCTAGAACCAATACAACTTCAAACAAATTGCAGACATCAAGGTATTGGCTATTCCTTAGACAACAAATTAAATGATGTTAGTGGTACTTCCTCGATATTGGGGGCAACTTTATCAGATACAAATGTCAAAATGGAGTCCATGAGTGATCCTTGTCATAAGATTGCTGCCAACACCTCTTCCATCCACACCATAAACCATCATTCTCAACATCTTAAACCTTCCCTTTGCAGCCAACAAAAACAAAAGTCATACAATTGAAAAATGTCAAAGGCCATTGAATTAGATAAAAAGACAACTGGGCAAATGAAATTAAAATGGATCCCAAAGAAAGATGGATCAAACAAGGAAAATATTCCAAATTCAAAATTCAATCAAAATGTGGAGTCACAAGAAAAGAGGAATCCCACATATAACAGATGTCCACCTCCTTCAAAATGGTCATCAAGCAAGGCATATAAAAGTGTTGGTTCCAAACACCGTCCTAATCAAAATTCCAAAATCCGTCATCCACCATCCCAAGTTTGGAAAATAAACAGTGATTCATCCAAATGTCCAAACAACCTTTCCATGTCTACCATCATTTGTCATAATCCTACATCTCGTCTAAAGTCCAAAAATTCCATGTCACACATCTATCACATCTTAGCAGCAACTCTTTACCACAAGGACTCTCATGGCACTCTGTCACGATGTGCATATTTTGATAAGGCCAACTCTAGTATCAGAAAGGATCATAATGACATCGATCAGTTGCATGAAAGCACTATGATCCTGACAAGACAACTCCTTTAGGAAGGTCATTATTGGCATATCATGGCACCAGTCTCTACATCAACACTATCAGTGGATTCAGAACAGTCAGTTGTCATCTAAAGCATCTAGGCTATCCACAAAATTAGAAATAAAAAAAAAATGTAAAATGTAAAACATCATCACCCTGATGAAAACTTGGCAAACAGGCATCTTGGTGACACCAAAAAAATCAAAAAGTCAAGAAAATAGTAAAGAGAAAAATTTCATCTAATGGTGAAAACCTGGCAAGCAGGCGCCCTGGATAAGTACCATGATGAAAACCTGGCAAACAAGCATCACGCGTAAAATAAATCATCTATGTAGACTTTTACACTTGGGGGAAAGTCATCTCATTTCCCATGCCTTCCTCATGGCATTTACTTCCATCTAAGCCCTATCATTTCTGCCCATTTTTCCCACCTACCTTAGTCTTGACATAAAAATAGGCACACATAAATCATGCTTCAGGGAAAACTCTTGACATGTCAATCCTTTTTTCACTAACTATTTTGTCATTTCCATCAGTATCCTTATGCGACATAGTCCTTGAAAATCATATGACAATTCCTTTAGTCTCATGTCTCCCATCCTTTACCAAGGCCACCTCTCACCCTTTCATGTTTGTCACCTATCTTGGCTTTCCCTTGTCAAATGGTCTAAGGATACTTCATCATCCATTTAGTCCTAACCAAGTCATTCCAAATGCAATGAGTCTAATACATACAAGCACATTATCCAGAACATTACATGACTTTGTTCTTGGCCTGACTGTAGACCTTGATACTTTCGTTACATTATTGTTGTCCTCACATTGTTTCGAGATGTGTCCTTCCCACGTCAAACAATGTTGTCATTACCTGTCAATTGGTATTCAGCTTGACTAGGGGCACAATCATGTTTTTCCTTAGATTCTCATGTGTAGGCATCAATCACATGCATTTGTTGTGATCCTCTTAAACCATTCAAAAAGACAAAAACATCATAAAGTGTCCTGAAAAAAGACAAAAACATCACAAAAAGTCCTGAAAAAGACAAACATCATAAAAAAAGTCCTAAAAAAGACAAAAACATGACAAAAGTCCTAAAAAGAGACAAAAATATTATAAAATGTTCTAAAAATATGACAAAACATCATAAAATGTCCTGAAGAAAGACCAAAAACATTGTAAAATGTCCTAAAAAAAGAAAAAAAAGACCTAAAAATTGAAAAACGTCTTGAAGAAACCACAACAAACATCAAAATATCTCAAGAATGCAAAACGAGGTCATTTCCTATTGAAAGTATATAAAATCAATCAGTCTTTTTCATTTTTTTGAACTACACTGTCTCTACGCATTTGCTACGTAGGCAAGGCCATCAGTTGATGGGTCCCCGATACATTAGGTCAGTCCTTTTAGGTTTGTCAAAATAAAATCATGACACAATCTTTGGTCATCAAGACAAAGTCATTGGTCATGTCGAACTACGAGGTCTCTAAGTGTATGACGTAGGAAAGGCCATCTTTCAATGAGCCCCAAGGCTACACTAGGTCAGTCCATTAGGGTTCATGGCACTACACGGGCACACACGTCAAAAGTATTCAATTCAAAACAAATCATTTTTCAAGTGGGAAAAATTCTAAAACAAATTATGGTAATCATTTATTTGGCATGACCATCATATTAGCATGTTAACATTGAGATGTAGTCAACACAAGTCAATTTAGTCAACTTTAGTCAAACTTAGTCAAAATAGGTCAAAATTTTGCAACCGACCAAACTGTCAACTCTTGGTTATCTTTCAGATGTGTCCTTCTGAAGAATAGCCTTTGTCATTCATTCCTTAAGGATGTGTCCTTCCTAGGCATCGTCATTGTCATTCGACATTTTTGAGGGATCCTCTTGACATTTAAGGATCAATCCTCTCGACATCATTATTCTTTAGATGTGTCCTTCTGAAGAAAAATCTCTCTCATTCATGCCTTAGGATGTGTCCTTCCTAGGAATCATCATTGTCATCCAACATTTTGAGAGATCCTCTTGACATTTAAGGATCACTCCTCTTGACATCAGTATCTTTCAGATGTGTCCTTCTAAAGAACAACCTATGTTATCTATGCCTTAAGATGTGTCCTTCCTATGAATCATCACTATCACTGGCATTTTGAGGGACCCCTTTTGACATTTAGGGATCAATCCTCTCAACATCAACATTATTCAAGATGTGTCCTTCTTGAATTTAATAATCTTTGACATTCATCATCTTGGCATCGTCAAAACATGACACCTTGGCATCTCAACATCATCAAACCTAACATCTTGACATTAAAACATTGGGTAATCCAGACACACTTGGCAAACACTTGGCACTTGTCTTTTGGTTTCATCATGTTACTAGTTTTTCTATGAGGTCTTGACAATGGGATTTAGAAAAGCAGCGATGTATCATGATTATCTTATCTTTCCTTTGGCTTTTTCATCATGTTACTAGTTTTTTGATGAGGTCCTGACAACAAGATTTAGAAAATTAGCAACGTATCATGATTTTCTTATCTTTTCTTTGGCTTTTTTCATCATATGACTAGTTTTTCAATGAGGTCTTGACGACGGTATTTAGAAAAGTAGTGACGTATGATGATGATGGTTTTTTCTTATCTTGTCTTTCGATTTTTCATCATGTTACTAGTTTTTCAGCGAGGTCTTGACAACGGGATTTAGAAAAGCAGTGATGTCTCATGATGATTGACTTGTCTTATCTTTTTCAAACTATCATATTACTAGTTTCTCTGCAATGTCCTGACATTAGGATTTAGAGAGGTAGCGACGTATCATGATGGTTGATTTTATTTTTCATCATGCTACTAGTTTTTTGATGATGTCCTGCCAATAGGACATAGAAAAGAAGTGATGTATCATGATGATTGTCCCATCTTATACTTTTGGTAGTCATGTTGTTAGTTCCTCGAGGATGTCCTGACGATAGGATTTAGAGGAGCAACGACGTTTCATGACTTATCTTGCTTGTCTTTTTATGCGCATGGTTGATTGTGACGAAAAGACTAGGGCAATCGTGATCTTAGTATGATTCATGATCATCCTTGTCTGTGATTGTTAGTCTCATGTGATAATACGACCTTGCACACTTTGATCTATGTCATATCATGGTGTTTGTTGGCCATTACAATAATCTGCTCAATGATAATTAATAGCAATAAATATTAAAGTCCTATGGTAATGTTTTGAAGGATTTTGTCTAGGAACTAACATGCATCTCCTTTTGTCTTGTCATCTTCTTTCACCCATTTCATATAGGCATTGCATCCATATCATCATCCATATGTTTTGCGCTAACATTTCTTTGTCTCTTCATATTCTAGTCTTCTCATCTATTTTGAGAGCCCACTCGTGTTCTCTAAACCCATCTGTCCTCTCGAAGGGGCATACTGTAACCCTCGTCATTTTTCCTCATCATATTTTGCATTGGGGAATATTTTTGAATTATTTTCTTTGTCACAATGTGACATGCTACATTATGACAAAGAGGGGCAAAATGTAAACACATAAAAAAGATCTAGGCCTGCAAGCTCTATTTTTACCACTTTCGTCCTACCATAATTATGACATTTAATTATGTCCTTGGTCCACTTTCCACTATTAATTAAATAAATGATTATTATTTAATTAATTCATATCTCTTTTATTCTTCATGATTATTAAATAAATAAATTATATTTATTTATTCAATACGTCACTAAGGGTCTATTGTCCTCTTACAATTAGATAAATTTCATAATTTATTTAATTACCTTCATTCATTTATGTCTTCTCGATTATTAAATAAATGAATTTTATTTATTTATTTAATATGTCACTAATTCTCATAATTAAATGAATTTATTAATTTATTTAATTATCGGTCATAATTCTCTAAATTAAATAATTATCTTTAATTATTTAATTGCTAAATTTAACATTTCCCTCATTTTGAATAAATGAAATTATTTAAAATGATATCACATTCTTAACTGTCAGTTCATTTTGGTAAATAATCTGAATAAGATTATTTATTATCACACAAAATCCTTATTTTGAATTAATTTAATTAAAAAAGGTAATCTTATTCCAAAAATCAAGTAATTGAGCAAATTCTTGATTTTCCAAATCTGCTTTTAAGTCCAACTCTTATCTTCTTGATTTTTTGAATCTCATAAATCAAGCAGTCTTTATCTTCTTGATTTTTGAAAATCTTTATCTTTTTGACTAATTGTCACATTTATTCTCGACCGCCAATTTGATTTTATCAAATGACATCTTGACCGCTCATTTAACAATCTTTCCCTAACCCCAATTAGGGATTGTCACACACAGTCTTGACCTCTGATTTTAGGCTTTGTCAGCTTTTAATCTTGTCCGTCTGTCCAAAACTATGTTTTCTATAACATGTGAATTTTGCTCACAATTTAGGGACCACTTCATTATTATAGACATTTATGCTTAGACATTAATTGCATACTTTGCATTTAGCTAATTTGATTTGATTACTTGTTGAATCATAGGCGTAGGCATAGTATTTATTTAAATCCTTCAAAACTTGCATAGGACATTGTCATAGTCAAATTGCTCACACACTCAATATGAGGGAAACATTATACGCTACAAGCTAGGAGGTGTTATGGAGGTGAATCATGGAAACTTCAATGAATATCTAGTATAATTGTTCTTTTTATTTTCTTTCATTGTGCTTTATAACTTCTTTTGGTTTTACGTTTATGATCTAATCATTGCTAAAACTAGAAAAATACCCATTGATACACTATCAGTTGTGCGGAAACACCTTCCATTGCTATCTTTGTTTTATCAAATTCTTGTCTTTTAGATTGCAGCTCTTTTCGAACAACATTAAGCTCCACTTCTTTTTACCATGATAACTTCTTCTTGTATTTTAATTCCTTTTCTAAGTGGTTAATTTTAGTCTTCGCTTTTTCTGCTCCACTTTGAGCATTTCCAGCTATTGTTTTTGTAGTTTAATTTTTATGATTAGAGTATGTAGATGTTTCTTTTCATAAGATCATTAGGGAACTTGTCTACCTTTTCAGATAAGACTTTGATGCTTCCACCCAACTGATTCTCTTTTTCTTCACTTAGATCTAATATTGCCTTTTCCTTATCATCCATTTCCAATTGTATTTGTTCCATGGAATTGCTAACTTCAAGAATACTTTCCTTCATTTGTTCAACTCCACTTATAACATCATCTCTCTCTTTCTTTGCTTGCACAAATTCATATGCAATAGAAAACCTTTCAAGCTAATCCACTTCTGAATTGCCATTTTCCCCTTGCACATACTGCACATGCTCCTTCCTCCACTTCTCATGAGCAGGAACAACCTCTTCACTCAATACATTATCTATCTTGTTCACTTTGGTCTACTTCTTTCCAAGTGTTGTTAGAGTAGATTCCTTTTTTCATTACACACTTTTGAGTACATCCTCATATTTTTTTTATTACTAGCATGTCATACAATCCTCGTAAAAAATATTTTTTGGATTCTGTTTGATTTCTTGCAAGTTAAGGGATAGAGTTTTGAATGTATTAAATACTTTCAAATGATAAAGTGACAAACATGTGGTAATGAAGTTTTCATGTTTATGGATGAGTTTGTAAAGTAAATAATAGTCCACAAAGGAATACATTTCAATATGGACATTTCAAGGTGAAGAACATCAAACATATGTAATGCAATACCATGGGTACAATTAACAAGGTATGAATAAGCAAGAAATTTTCAGTAGATAAAGGTTATGAACATTGAAGCAATAGTAGGATAGTCACCACAACATTTAAGTAAACCTATAGTCAACACTTTCTTTTCCATTATCAATTTTATTCCCAAATTCATCCATGAAGAACTTCCTCAACCTATAGATCTTGATGTTAGCCATAACTTTGATCCATGATTTCCATTTCTTTCATCAATGAATTTCATATCTTTGATCCATGAAGAACTTCTTCAACCTGTGCATCCATGAATTCTATATATTTGATTGGCTATTTCAAGCTTGATGACCTTCATCAAGAACGAGGAGGCCTGGGTTGTGTAAAAGTAGGTTTCCAATATGCTTAGCCTCTTTAGGAAGGCTTGGATTTTTCTCACAAGTTAGGTATACAAAAAGATTGTAGCCCATAACAAGAAAACTTTTTCTTCTATTCCTCTCACGAAGCATCACCAAACACTTCAATTTTTTCAAATTTTTTTCCCATGATCTGGTTGCTCTTAGCCAGTTTTATAATCTCTTCATATTCATAGTTGGAATGAATTTCATTCACAAAAGTCGTTGATCTATTTAGCATGTAAACTAGAATTTCAATACTCCACTTCTTGAAATCTCTTTCCCAAGGGAAAAGCATGTTTTTTGGAGCAATAATCAAAGGCCTGCTTAAGCCCTTACAAAAATCTTATAATCAAGCCTTTGATTATTGATCCAAAAAACATGATTTTCCCTTGGGAAAGAGAGTTCAAGAAGTGGAGTATTGACATTCCAGTTTACATGAAAAATAGATCAATGACCTTTGCGAATGAAAATTTTCATTCCAACTGTGAATATGAAGAGATTATAAAATTGCCTAAGAGCAACCAGATCATGGGAAAAAAATTGAAAAATTAGAGGCATAGAAGAAAAAGTGTGCCTGTTATTGGCTACAATATTTTTGTATACCTAACTTGTGAGACAAATTTGAGCCTTCCTGAAGAGGCTAAGCATATTGGAAACCTACTTTTACACAACCCATGCCTCCTCTTTCTTGATGAAGGTCATCAAGTTCAAAATAGCCAATCAAAGATATGGAATTCATGCAAAAAAGTTAATTGAAAACTACACAATATATTGTGAAGAACTCTTTTCCAAAATAACTTCAAAAAGATTTTCACCACATGCTATCTGGTAAGGCCAAATTTTTTCATTTGCTACTTGGGTAATTGGAAAATCAAAGCTATCCTCGACACTTGCTCAAGCTATGGCCAACAATAGGATCTACAGGTTGAGGAAATTCTTCATGGATGAAATTGGGAATCAAATTGATAATGGAAAAGAGAGTGTTGACCATAGGTTTACATAAATGCTAAGGTGACTATCCTACTATTGCTTCAATGTCCATGGCACAATGTACTGATTTTTTTTTATCATTCATACCTTGTTATTTATACTTGCTATATTGCATTGCATATGTCTGATGTTCTTCACCTTGAAATGACCATATTGAAATATAGTAATAAAGTAATTAGAGTAATACAAAATACTGTACAACACCCTATATTTTACAATCTATAGTTTTATAAAATAGTATTCATGTAATAAAAAATAATAAATAGTAATAAAGAGTGATAAAAAATACAATAATAAACACTAATAAACAAAAATACAAAATATCATTCATTCAACTATAGTGTTTCAAAAGAGTAATAAAAAATAAAATTTGAAGTTTAGTTTACATTTTTCATTTAACAAGTCTTTTGACATCCTAATTAGATTCACTCTTTAAATTTTTTGTCTTTAATTTTGTGCCCTCATTGGAATGACAGGGGCATCTTGTGCCAAGCCATTGAATAACCCTTTCATCATTTGACGGAACTAGTGTGGGGTGATCAAGTAGTTTGTGTAGGGAAAGATACATCTCTCGTATTTCCTCTTCTAAGTGTTGCTCAACAACATGACCATGAAATCACATTGCTTGGTCAAAAAATGATCAACCTGATGTTGTATGGTGCTACTAAATTTTTGTTGTACACACCTCATATCTGGGGATGAATGAAGCAATGGATGTGAGAAGATGCCACCAATGATGTAGACACCCTGATCAACATCATATATTTCCAATGCTTCCTCAAGTTGTACATGACTGACCACATGTCTCCAAACATATTTCACATAGAATCTGAACTACAATATGGTTTGTCAAAATGTCCATGGAGTTTGAAAGGAAACCGTATGCTACATTAGCCTCAGAATATGGGAGTATAGGTTCAGAGGGCTCCAAAAATCTACTAATCTTCCGAATGGTATCCTCCACCAAATGGAAATTGAATTTGAAGGCACAATGTAGCCTATCTGTACTGAATGGACTTCCATTGTCTTCCTCATTTTCTGAGGAACCTGCCCAATGTGAATTCTTGAGTTTAACATTTTTGGTTGTGTTCTCAAAAAAAGGGAAAAAAAGTCGATAACAAATAGCACTACAAGCATCTAAAAAAAAATTGATATTTACTTCCAACTACTGATTCATTGACTACTTGAGAAAATAAATAAGTACTGCAAAACATTTATGAAAAAAAAAGCTCTCAGTTACATGAATATTGTTTTGTAAAAATACATATTGGAAAACACAGGGTGTTATAAAAACTGCAACCCACTAACTATTGTAAAACTAGATGAAAGTGCAGAAAAAGAGAATCAATTGAGTCGAGACATGAAAGTCTTATCTAAAACATATGAATTATGTAATCATAAATACACTTGTTGCAAATAACTTGTTAAAAGAAACATATGAATTATTTAATCATAAAAACACTCGTTGCAAATAAGTTGTTAAAAGAAACATATGGATTATACAATCATCAATGCACTCTCAAAGTTGGGAAAAAAGAAGCTGCAAAGGTACATGAAAGTATTCAATACATTCAAAACTCTATCCCTTTTCCTACAAGAAATCAGACATAATTCAAAAGAAAGTGTTCTATGAGAATTGTATGACATGGTAGTAATAAAAAAAATGAGGACGTATTGGAAAATGTGTAATGAAAAAAGGGAATTTTCTCTAAAAACAATTGGAAATAAGTAGACCAAAGTGAACGAGATAGATAATGTATTGAGTGAAGAGGTTGTTCCTACTCATGAGATGTGGAGGAAGGAGCATGTGCAGTATGTGCAAGGGGCAAATGGTAATGCAAAAGTGGATTATCTTGAAAGGTTTTCTATTGCATATGAATTTGTGGAAGCAAAGAAAGATAGAGATGATGCTCTAATTGGAGTTGAAAAAATGAAGGAAAGCATTCTTGAAGTTAGAAATTCCATGGAACAAATACAATTGGAAATGGATGATAAGGAAAAGGCAATATTAGATCTAAGTGCAGAAAAGAGAATCAGTTGGGTGGAGGCATCAAAGTCTTATCCAAAAAGGCAAACAAGTTCCCTAACGAGCTTGCAAAAAGAAACATCTGCATACTCAAATCATAAACGTACTACAAAAACAATAGCTGAAAATGCTCAAAGTGGAGCAGAACAAGCAAAGACTAAAATTAACCACTTAGAAAAGGAATTAAAACACAAGAAGAAGTTGTCACAGTGAAAAGAAGAAGAGCTTAATGCTATTCAAAGAGAGATACAATCTAAAAGACAAGAATTTGATAAAACAAAGATAGCTATGGAAGGTGTTGTTGCACAACTGATAGGTCAAAAGTGAAAGGTCTTGTTGCACAACTGATAAATGTTGAAAGTCAAAGGTGTTGTTGCACAATTGATAGGTCAAAATTTAAAGGTGTTGTTGCACAACTGATAAAAGTTTAAGATGCCACAACAATAGTTGCATTGGAGGTTGGTGGAGGAGGGAATTTGTGTAATGCGGTAGTTGAAACATAACAAACAGGAAAGCTCCCACTTGAAATAGGATATCTACATACATGAGTAACAATTATCCCTTTAAAAAAAATCCAAGCCCATACCATTTCCTCCACAACTCAACAATCACCAGCCAAATTGTTGAGCAATGGAAACACAAGGCTGTCACTATCTCTTGTTTCTTATGAAGATGAAATTGAACCACCTATGCCATTTTTATTTCCTAGTGCATGAGTTTGAGGCAATTCAAATGCTACAAAGGGGATGTTTTTCAGACAAGTGCTCTTCCTATTGTCCAAAGTGAATGGAGAGGAGGTAAATTGTATGGGCTTGTATTTTGTTTAAAGGGATAATTGTTACTCATGTATGTACATGTCCTATTTCAAGTGGGAGATTCATAAAAGCATATAATGACATCCCACATTGTGTTTTCCAACCTACAATTATTCAATGCATTTTGAATTACCATCATATCATGATTGTGAAACCCAAATTTTAGTCCATTGAAGAGTTGTAATAAATTTTTTAGGTGAGTTTCATGAAATTATTAATGTCTAAAAAATGCAAGAGTTTCATTGCAACCATATAGTCTACAAATAATTGCAAGTTGGAAAACATTGTGTGATATACAACCTACAACCCACTATGTTTTCCAGCTTGCAATATCGAGGTGGACTTAAATACATTTTTATAGTACATAGAACAAAAAATGTTCATTGCAGCAAGCCATTTCATTTTCATACGAATTATTTATGTTTGTGCATTTATGAGACATGAAATGATACATTTGAAGACTATAGTTGATTAGAATCTATATATTCTGAGGGGTGTGTATGATCTTCTATAGTGGGATGGGGTATTCAAGATCTAAATATTAATCAAGCAAGAAAAACCATAAACCTACCATTGAAACTTATACCCAACTCATGTCACTATCCATGTCATCCTTTTCATCCAGTGACAAGGGAAAGCAAAATGTCTTCCATGTTGAACCAACAACTATCCATCCTATTTCACAAAAGGAACACCAAAAGTCACCATGTAAGGAATACAATACCCAATGAAAAATTGTATTTCACAAAATGGTAGTCGTAGTCTTTTAGTTCCACCCACATTCACCTCATCCATCCCATATTTATCCAGCTCATCCATTTCATGTTTTTCCACCTTCATAGCACCTATAAAAATTCAACTTATACACGCTTGACCTCATTGATCGAAAGCATGACATCATCGATCCCCCTTTTATGTGAAGATCAAAATACTCTATCTCATGATCCGAATTCATCTCATCATTCCATTCCATGTCATGACACCATATCATCTCATGATCAAAGTATGTCAACTCCATACCATAATCATAATGTATAAATTCATTAAGAAAAGCTTTCCATCCATTCAATAAGTCAAGACCGCCAAGGTATAAGTATTTCACTCACATCTCATGATAATCCTAAACTTTCGCAAGATCCCATTCATGAACCACAAACATATAAGCTTGGTTCATCCACCTTTATAAAAGATGGTTTTGTCATACAATACGACATGCCTTCATGAGTTCCATTTACCTGCACACCCTAATATTAAAAAACATCTCAATTATTCTTATGGCCTTAGCTGTATACCTCCTTCTTAATATGTTGGTAGCTATTTCAAACACAAGATGCCTCCATTTAGATCAATACATCCACCTCCTCCATCATCTTCGCCATCTATTGTTGGACCGTATCCACAAAACCTTCCATCCATCATCGGCCCATATGTTCCTAATGCATATCCCTAGGTGCCTTTTCAAGAACAACAAAGGCACATACCCTTGAATTTATTCAAACACCTTCCACATCCAAATCCTCTCATTTCATAAAATCCCTCTATGGCCTATCCAAGCAATTGGGATACGAAAGAAGAAATGCATAAATTGAAGAATCCACAAAAAACTAAATATCATCATGTCTCACTAAAAAGACATGCCAAATAAAGAAAAATATGCTCCAAAATAAAAATCAAAACACTTCCAAGAAAATGGAAGGTACGTATTAAGAAAAAATGAAATGGATATAAAGAAAAATGAAAAGTGAAAACAATGTTGGTTTCAAGAAAAGCAAAAAAATCCATGCATTCAAATAAAAAATTGAAATTGGTATCCCTACTTGCTAATAAAAAAGACTCCATTATTCTACCATCGTCCATTCCTCCAATATTCATCCTCCAAATCCATTTTTCATCCTTATATGCCCAACTTTGTTATCCTAACCCACTCTCAATCCTTCAAATTTCACCACCCTTCAAGGTGTGTGCCAATGTTGTTCTTTCCCACATTCCCTCATAATGAATCCATTCCATACTTCCATCCAAGCTTCATCCCTCATTCCATAGATTTAATCCAATCCTTAACCCCCTTCTTCCTACCCCTATCCATTCCATTATCTTTACCAATTTTCCTACCGTCTTTAAGTGGGAAAATGTTAGCCATGGTCTATAAGAAACATTTAGTCAGTGGGGTACTATCTTCTACAAAGAGACAATTGAGTCCTCCATTCATATACATACACCTTAATTAGCTTCCATTTCCATGGTCATTCATATCCATTCATATCCACTAGCTTTCACATCCATACACATACCCTTGCTTGTACACTTGGGGTCAAGACTTTTCCATTCATATGATACATTATTGATTATCTTATTTCAACTTAGCCATCACATTCCTTCATTTATATTCCATGCTATCTACTTTATCCATCCACCTTCCTTTGATCTTGCATAAAGTATTGGGGCAAAATACTAAGAAATTGAATCAAATACATGCTTTATACCATGTGTGTCTTCCATCCTCCATATCACTTGTCATCCATGTCATGTTTCCTTTCATGTCCATTTATCTTCCATATCCATGTCATGCCATTATAACTTGTCATACCTCTTACTATGGGGGCATGTTATTACTTTGACATGCCATCTTTGGATTCCTCCATAGGTCCTCTATTTCTCCTTTGTATAAGAGTAAACATTTTGGGCTCCCTTGTCATTGGATCCCTCCACCCATAGCATTCCATACTTTGATCCATCTATCTTCATCCTCCATATAAGTTGTATCCTTACATGTCCTATCATTTACCCATATCATTGATCCCTATCCATCCATATGTCCTTTGGTTTTTAGCTTGAATAAGGAATAAAATCTTGTTTATCATTATTATTTAAATTATTATTTATCATTCAGTTATCATTGTTATGACTAAAAAATTTAAACAAACCATAAACTCTTTAATATACTAAAACATTGGGCTTTACTGAGTCACAACCCATTGTTTTTTCCATTCTACAACTATTTTGTGCATTGGTCCTTATCATATGCATTAGCATTTTCATTTTTTCATTATCATGATCTTGCATATTTATCATTTTCATACTGCATGCATGAAAACTTGTGCTTTATCTTAACTCTTGTCTCTTGTCTCTTGTCTCCATCAATATCATTATCTTTTTATATATTTTCTTTTCTTGTCACATTCTGAGGAAGCTCAAGATCTCTACACCTTGTTGTGTACAAAGGAGAGAGAGGAATGGGGCATGATTCTTTCTTATGTGTATGTATCGAGTCAGTCTTCCCTATGATGATTACAAAAATCATAACCAATAACAAAGGGGGAATCGTTCCACTCTGTGATGAAATAAATGATCACTTCATAGCCTTTCCATTCCATTCATTTCCATATCCTTCCTTCCATATCCTTTCCTCCCATATCGAATACATTTCATAAACCATTTATATGCTTTCCTTGCATCACATCAATGCGTTGCATTCCTTTATTATTTGGATCCACCTAGGTCATTCATATTTCTAAATCTTTCATATCATTTTCTATGTACAACTCAAAATGATGAATTGATAGCATTTCCATTGCATTCATTTGCATATCCAGCCTTTCATATCCTTTCCTCCCATATCAAGTAATTTTAATAAGCCATTTATATGCTTTGATTGCATCTAATCAATGTGTCACATTTCTTTCTTTGTTGCACCCACCTAGGTAATTCATATTTGTAAATATTACATATCTTTATCTATCTACAACTCAAACATACCTTCATGTATCATAACAAGATTCACACCATACCATACGAAGAACAATATGAAGGAAATATCAAGGTTATGCAATTAATGACTAAGGGAAACAACCATATCAAGAGTCCATGTTCAATGTGAATTTGTTTCATTTCATGAATGCATTATCTTCTAGCTCCTAGACCTAATTGAGGTTTACAATTGGTGTTTACAGATCTCAACTATTAACATGTTCATTATGATTTGATAGATTTTTTGCAAGCATACATAGCTTGTTCAAAAGAACCTATTATAGGATTTTAGCCATATCAACAAGGCACTCAACTATTTGATTAAATGGTTTGGTAGACATGTATGAGAAATGTGGTAACATAGACAAGGCAATGAATTGTTTCATGAAATTCCTCAAAGAAATCTAGTCTCGTGTTGATGGAATGCCATGAAAATCCATATAGCAGCAAGGAAACAATATGGATTGTCATGGAATTCCATCACACATGACCACATTTCTTTCAAGAATTTTATCAAACACTTCACTACCTTGTCTATGTTGTTGCTTACTATTATGCTTTGATAGATTTTTTGCAACCATGCATAGCTTGTTCAAAAGAACCTGTTTTAGGCTTTTAGCCATAGGAGCAAGGAAGTGAACTATTTGATAGAATCATTTGGTAGAAATGTATGAAAAATATGGTAGCATAGTGAATTGTTTCATATAATGACTCAAAGAAATGTGGTCTCATGGTGAAGAGATTCCATCAGAACCCATATTGCAGTAATTGCAATATCGATTGTCATGGAATTCCATCACCATGAGACCAAATTTCTTTGAGGAATTTTATGAAAAACTTCAGTATGCTACCACAATTTTCATTCATGTCTAAAAAAGAAATCTAGAAAATAGTTCACTTCCTTGCTTCTATGGCTAAAAGCCTAAAATAGGTTCTTTTGAACAAGCTACCATGCTTGCAAAAAATCTATCAAAGCATAATAGTAAATATGGATTCTCATGGCTTCAAACACCATGGCTAATTAGTAAATATGGATTTCTGAAAAAATGTATCCAATCATAATTGAAAATATGGATTGTCATTGCATTCCAACACCATCATCTTGGAATTCCATGAAAAGCCATGGATAAACAATAGAAATAGTTCATTGCCTATTCTATGGCTTGTCATGGCATTCCAATCACCATGGTGTTGAAATTCCATGACAATCCATATTTACTATTATGATTTGCTAGTAAACACCCAATGTTTTCCAACAAGCATATACCTACACAATAGGATTCCAAGTTGGAAAAAAATAGTGTGAGGTGAGTATATGTCTGTGAAAACACAGTGGGAACCCATAGATAAGTAATCATACACATAAATAGTTAATTTCCTTTTCTATGGCTTGTCATGGCATTCCAATCACCATGGTGTTGCAATTCCATGAAAATCCATATTTAATATCATGCTTTGATAGTAAACACCCGATGTTTCCCAACAAGCATATACATGAACAATAGGATTAGAAGTTATAAAACATAGTTTGAAGTGAGTATATATCTACCAAAACAAAGTGGTAACCCATAGATAAATAATAATACACAAAAATAGTTCATTGCCCTGTCTACGTAAATCGACCTTTATATAGTATTTTCCAACTTATGTTGAAGAGTATGCAATCAGCCAATCAAGTTGAATAAGATCCATTCATGGAATCTATGATTGTCCTAATGCAATGCATATCCATTGTAAGTTCAAAAATTTACAGTGTACAAAGTAGCAAATTTGACCTCCTAGGACCTGAAATAATACCCTTAAGATACTAGTCACAAAAAATCCATTAAGTTTGTGTTATGCCTTAGGTTGGAGATGACATACACTAAGCCTCCATGATTCTTGTTCAGAACTACAAGTCAGCTTAGACTGAATTTGCTTGGATAATTCTTCGTTGTATTGAGGGATGTTTGAACAAATCCAATTATCAATGCTTCAAGGACATACATCATACTATCAACCACATGGTTGATCAATTGGATATGAAAGATAATACCAGAACCTATGTAGCTAAATTCTTCAATTGGTTATTGTTCAATTGGGACTATTTCAGTTTATAGGTTTCTCTTGCTTTAGTCCCATTTGGTATGTGAGAGATTTATTGTTGTTTCTATTTTCATTTCCCCGTTCTTTGGAGGGCTAATATGTATCTTAATTAGATGGTTGCTATGTAGTTGTACTAGTTATGGCTATTGTTTGAGAATAGTCATGATTCTTTGTATTTTTCTCAACAACTTTAATTCAATAAAAAAAGAAAAAATGTGCTATGCAATTCTTCAAATAGACAACTTTCACCAACAAAAATTATGTAACTTTAGAATCAAACATAAAAAATAAAAAAATGCAGTAATATGTACTATGACAATTCTACAACATAAATCCATTAAATCAGTACTGCAGCAGCCCAAACCTGATATCAAGTTGACATTCCATCAGAGAATTTCGTAAGAAGTTATGTCCTCAATCATAACCACAATTATACTCTACATCGCTATTATACCATCCATATCACAATAAACTCATTTCTATGCCAAAAGATAAAACAAGGTTATCATATATGACAAAGAAAAATGGAACTTATATTTTGAGGATTTCTTCTATCAGGCTATGGAATGCTACTTTTGTTAGCATGTAAAATAGGTCCATAATTGGGAATCAGTAGCATGTAGCAATATTAAATAGTCAATATTTATTCTAGTGTATACCCTCATGCATGGACATATTGGATATGTGTATTAAGTTGAAGATTAGAAATACCTGTAGATTAACCTAGTTTGAGCTTAGCATGCCTTTAAATTCAAACTCTATATCAATATAGCAAAGCAAGTATATTATAAGCTCTAATGTCTAACTTGCATATTTGTATTCCAGATTTACAAATTTCTCCTGGTATTTGAAACATGAAATATGCAACAAATGGTGCGTTGTTTGGAAAAGAGATTGAAAAAAAAAATTAAATTATTTTATAAATGCACTTGAGACTAGTTCCTGCAATCATTTTGCATACATGGCATAGAGAGGAAATAACAATATGAAGAAAAAACAATGTAAACTAACCCCATAAAATGGCAGATTTATTTCAAAAGACTAATCATTTCATTCTAATGCAAGAAATGAATTAGAATACTGAAGACAATCTTTGAATCTTACCTAGGAGGATATGGGTTGCTTACCATTCCCTAGCCCATAAAGTTCCAAAGTTATCATGAAAAACTAATAGTAATACTAATCTTGTCATTCTAATGCAAGCAATAAAACAAAGAATGAAAATGGTCTTTCAATCTTACCTGATCACTATGGGTTACCTTACAGTCTACATCCCCTAAAAAAGAATAAAAATGTAATAGAACAAAAACATTGAAGTGCACAACAGAGAATACACTTCTAACAATAATTATGGTATGATGCATGGAAGCTTATATAACACAATGTGCAATGGATTCTCATTGTTATGTTTAATGAAACCATAAACCATAAAATATCTACAACACTCTAAAGTAAATGGTAAAATACATCTAAGATAATGGATAGTGTGATTGCAAGTTGGAAAACACAACGTGAGGTGAGTATCTACCAAAACACAATGGCATGCCCTATATAAGCAATCATACATAGAAATAGTTCATTGCCTTGTCTATGGCTTTCCATGTCATTCCAATCACCATGGTGTTCGAATTCCATGAAAATCTAGATCTACTAATATGCTTTCATAGTAAACACATAATGTTTTTCAACAACCATATACATGCATAGTGATTGGAAGTTGGAAAACATAGTGTGAGGTGAGTATATGTCTCCCAAAACACAATGGCATGCCATAGATAAGCAATCATACATAGAAATAGTTCATTTCCTTTTCTATGGTTTGTCATGTCATCCCAATCACCATGGTGTTGGAATTCCATGACAATACAAATATACTATTATGATTTGATAGTAAACACATGATGTTTTCCAACAACCATATACATGCATAGTGTGATTCCAAGTTGGAAAACACAATTTGAGGTGAGTACATGTCCGCCAAAGCCCAATGACATGCCATAGATAAGAAATCATACATAGAAACAGTCAATTGCCTTGTCTATGGCTTGTCATGTCATTCTAATCACCGTGGTGTTGGAATGCCATGACAATCCAGATCTACTATTATGATTTGATAGTAAACACACAATGTTTTCCAACAACCATATACATGCATTCTATAATTGCAAGTTGGGAAACACAGTGTGAGGTGATTATATGTCTACCAAAACACAATGGTAATCCATACATAAGAAATCATACTTACAAACCATTCATTGCCTTGTCTATTGCTTGTCACAGCATTCCAATTTCCATGAAACCACATTTCTTTGAGGCAATTTTCAAACTGTTTACTAGCTTGTCTCTGTTGTTGCTTACTATTATGCTTACTAATATGCTTTCATAGACAAGACAGTGAACTATTTGAAAAAATTCCTCAAACAAATGTGACCTCTTGGATTTCCATGACAAACAAATACAATTTGCAGCTGCAATTATCAATCTAGTATGAATGAATTAATATCTTTCACAATAGTATTTGGTTGCATAGATGGAGTTCCCTATAGTTGTGGGTATAGTTTCACAATATATTGTTGATACCTCTACTAAAGATGACAATATATATATATATATGAGCCAAATTGCATTTCTTGTTAAATAAGGTGTTTCCCATTTTCTAACAAAATTTGGTTAGGGGGTCTATATCTACAAATATCACTCTAATTATCATTATATATCTATAATTATCACTCTAACTATCTGCAATTATTTTGTAAAAATAGTGCGAGATGAGAATATCTGCAAAAACATAGTGGCAAGCCATAGATAACCAATCCCACATAGAAACAGTTCATTTCCTTGTCTATGGATTGGCATGTCATTCCATTGACCATGAGACCACATTTCTTTCAGCCATTTTCCAAATGGTTCGGTGCCTTGTCTTCGTTGTTTCTTGGGTGATCCCACAATAGTGGTTTACAATTTTTGGCCAAACTAGACACTGAAATAAATTTTTTTAACTAAATCTTCACTTTCGGGCACCTATAGCGGCTAAACCACGAGGAATTTGGAGATGATGCAAAATAGAGTTTTGTGAAATTTTTTCTATAGATTCTAAATATATTTTTTTCAAAATTTTTGGAATCATATTGCACTTCTTTTTCCATGTCCCTCAAAAACTAGTTTTTTTCAAAAAACAACATTTTTAAAAAGTGACGCTCACCATATAACGCATAAATTTTTTTCCATGAAGGATAAAATTATAATTCTTTCAAATTTAGATTTGTGACTCTGATATCTAGTACTTCCACTTGGTTAGATATTTTTTATTGAATATTCTTTCTTTAATAAAGTTTCAAATTCAAACCAATTATAATTCAGACATAGCACGACTGTATAATGCGTAACCTTTTTTGTATGTATCGAAATTTTAGTTTTCTTTGTTGGATCAAGGACTTCAATGTCTGGTGCACTAATATTTTTAATTTTTTTAATAATCTACTATTTTTCCACATGTATAGAACAAAGAGCTTGATTTTTGGTGAAAAACCTACATTCATGAGAAATAAAAAATAAATATAATAATAAAATTAAATTTATTTAAAATTATACTTTTTGGGAAACTTATAATAAGGAATACATACTTACAAAAAATAAATTTTAAATGAATTCATTTGATCCCCCAAAATTTAAATCAAAAGTGGTTTTTTATCAGCATTTTGATAGGTGTAAAGGAGACTCTGTTACAGGTATGGTTTAAAACTAGTGGGGTTCTATCCAAGGGGGTTTGATTTAAGGTAGTTTGATCAAACCCTCTTGAATTGGAATTCTTTAAATGGAACCTTTTAAGGCTTAAATCATTATATTTTCTAAAAATATGTGATTTCAGCAAAAATTAGTTTCTCCCAGAAATTGTAAACTAGCTTTGTGGGATCACCCTCTTACTATTATCCTTTCATAGACAAGGCAGTGAACTGTTTCAAAAAACACCTCAAAAAAATGTGCTCTCATGGAATGCCATGACAAAAAAACACAATTGATATCTTCAATTATCAATCTAGAATGAAGAAATTAATATATTTTAGAATAGTACTTGGTTGTGTAGGTGGAGTTCCCTATAGTTGTGCATATAGTTATTACCTATGCAATGTGAACTAACTTTATAATTGCTTTTAGGTTGACTATGTAAAAAACATTTATTGTAATTTAAATTTTTTCATCTATCTTTGAGCATCTACTTATTAGTTATGCAATGTGAGGTAATCGTTTCGGTTTGAAAGATGTGAAATGCAATGAAATGGAAAAAATAGGGCATTTATAAAAATGCAACCCACATCACAACATACCCAAACCCTCGTGGTTTTCAAACCTGTATATGTGCATGTGCATTACAAATAGCAAGAACACCAATTTCTTGAGATTATCACCCATAATAAGTAAACTTGTTCAAAGTGGGGAAACAAAGTGTTAATGCTTCTTGGAAAACAATGGGTGTTTATAAAACAGTGCCTTTCAATACATTTCTAAGGTCTAAATAACACTTGTAAAGACATTCATTTTCTTTTCTAAAATTCTAAGGTGTAAAACATTGGATTTTACAAAACCTACAACCCACTTAAAGTTTCAAAACAATTTACAAATAAAAACCCTCATAACATCTCAAACCCCTTTATAACTAACAACCCAAATGACTAGAAACCCCTCAACTCACTTTTTTATTCTCCCTCGCTCTCCAACCTTTCACTTTCAACCTATAGAATGAAAGAGTAGAATACACAATGTCAAAGGTTGTTGGAAACAATGGGTGTTTATAAACAACCCACATTTCATTACATTCCTATGGTTTAAATAACAAAAGATTTTGAATACATTCATATGTTTTCTAAACCTAAAACCCACAATAAAAACACAACTATATGCATACAAAAAGGCATGAAACAATACATAAAAGCATTCACCATTGCATATAGTTGGTTAGAAACCCCTCACCTCAATTCATTCGGTCCTCTCCCCTACCTGTAGTGTGCCCTTGCTCTCAAACATTTTGATTTCAACCTACAAAATGAGAAAACCCAAAGCACAACATCCTATAGAATGAGAAAACCCAAAGCATAGCGTGTTTCCCAAGTGTCTTCAAAGAACAATACTCATTACAATTTAAATCACATGTCTTAATCACATCACCTCCCTTCCCGTGCGTAATGGTTAGCTTGTCGCACAATGAAAAATAATATCGACGTAATTTGGCAACAAGACACCCCCTCGCTTCCCATGGAATTTCCTTATGTTGCCAGTTCTATCACTTAAGTCATCCGTCTGGTGGGCCCTGCATTATGTTGTCTCTTCATGTTATGTATGTTACCATGTATGTCGTTATGTATTTTTTTATGCATTTTTGTATGTACATAGGTGTGTTTTGTCTAGTAGTTAGCCGACTCCCTTTGCATTTACCCAATATTTAAAACATTCACAATATTTTAAATATTAACATTTGAAAATGTTAGAAAATGGGAAAATTTTAAATACGCCTACGATCCAAATGGAGAAATTTCACTGCGGAAAAATGGTGAACCCTAGAGCCAAGATTTTTTGTGTATGACCATAATCAATTATTTAGAGAAACCCCATTTCCTCAAACTTCACCCATCCATCAAGAATCAGATGCCTCCTTTGTAAACTGGCCCCTAGGACGTGTTCACCACACCATAAATGCATTAAAATTATGCATCATATGACCTCTATTTTTTATGAAAATGGAGCTATAGAGGTTTTAGACCAAAAAAAGAAATGGGTTGTCCTTAGATTTTCAAAATTTGAAACTTTTTGGAACATCAATTTTGGCCATGTTGCAGTCAAAAGGATTAGTTATAACCCATCAAAGCTCATCTAGGAGGTGTGAAACTAAGATGCATGTAACCATTTGAACCAAAAATCTAGTGCAACAAATAGAATGGAAAAATTATTATTGAGGTGCAAAATATTAAATACCAAAGTGGTTCACTCAGGCTTTTTTGCAATTTCACTTATCAAACCAACTTGAGCACACCAAGTCACCTCCTTGAAAAAATTTCAAATATTCTCCTATGAAAATGCCACTGGACACACTAGGTCATTTGGGTACACTGAATATGTGTGCAAGAGGGCTTCACTTCAATCCACATTCGTCAAAAGATATTAAGGGTCAAAGATGCCCACTTTGAAGCATTCTGAAAGTGCAGGTGTAAAAAGTGAACAAATTTCATTTGCTTTGACCTAGTAAAAATATCAAATCTAATCATGAGACTCTGAAAATGGACCAAGGATCATATGAATAGGGAGAATGGAGAGCAACAATCCATTCATCATGAAAATATCCAGCTGCAAAATATAAGCTCCAACGGGAGGCCACTTTGCAAAACTGAGAGTTCACAAACAGAAAAGTGTCAAAGTCCTCTAGCTTCACTTTTCAAAACATTGTCAAAACTTATTATGGGAAGCTGAAAACTAACATTCATGTTCACATATGTCAAATAAATGGGTCTACCAAGGGGCTTGACTTGAAAATCAACAGATTATGCACATCATGCAAACTAATCAAAAGATTATGCACATTATGCAAACTATCTCCAAGTGTATGTAAAGAGATACACTCACATTTTGGCACATATTGTAACTATGCCCCATCATGCTGGTATAGAGAGTCATCAAGAACCTCTATCCTATCCTTATCCTTACTCACTTTGATATCTTTTGAGCATAACATAACATCTTTAGCATTCATAGCTTGTTCAAAAGTGAGCAATTCTGGTTCAAAAAGATAATATGTTTTCTCTTTGAAATCAACCTCCATATCCATGTGAAAAGACTCATATCGAGGCTGATCTAAATCAAGAAAAAAATACTTATCCAAATCTGCATAAAATACTCAAAATTTGGCTTATTAGGTATACAAGCTTCATGGTTATCCACTATTTCTAACTCATCAAAACAAATATCTAAACTTACATCAGCCTACACACTTTCATGCTCATCATACAATGCATCATTAAAATCAAATGGTTGTTTGTCATTACCCACATTATCACCTTGCTGACCAACTGGTTCATAACTGGAAGGAGGATTAGATACCCATGCATCATATCTCACATAGTGAAGGTTATCATCACTATCAAAATCAATATGAGCAATACACAACAACTGAAGGTTACTCACATGTTCATATTTTTTATATTTAGTGGTCAATAGATTTGAAATTTGTTCACTGCTCAATAGATAATTGTTCTGATACATTCTTTCAACCACTTCCTCTTCTTGACTTCCACTATAACTTCACACATTATCAAGTTGTAAATTAGGGTATACCATGATATCACCATCATCAAATTCTGAAAACTCAATGGATTGATCACAAACTAGGTTTTCCCAATCATAGGAAATTGAATTGCTAACAACCTTGTCAAAATCATGGTCACAATCTATCATAGGGGACAAGTTGTGCATTTTCTCATTCTTGCTTACTTTTGGGCTATCATGACAACAATCTACATCTTTATGCATTTTGGCATTGGACTAGGTATCATCATTGAGTTGGTCATTTACATCTTCTTGAGGATAGAGACAAACAATCACTATCATGAACATCAATGGTATACATTGCATCACTCTTAACTTCTTCCTTCTCAAGTATGCACTTGTTTATATCTAAAACTGAAAACATCTAATCATTTGTATTCATACAGTTGCTAATTTTATTAGCATATTTACCAAGAATTGAAGACATCATACTTTGCATATATTCATTCCTCATTTTTTCCATATTGTCTAAACATGTGTAAGCCATCTGCATACTCAATATTTTGAAATCCTTTAATAGTGCACTAGATCCCTCCTCAAAAGCTTCAAAATACATATGAATGCAATATGAGCTATTGGGTTTGAAATTTTTAGGATTTAGTGAAAGAGCAGCAACAAATCTATGACTGAAAGCAATTCTTGAATCTTCATCTTGTTTCTTAAGCTACTATAACCTTGTGACAAGGTTAGAAGGTTCTTTTGCAAAATCTTCTCTATCAACATCCACTAGTTTATCCCAACAAGGAAAAGACTTCTCAGAAAAACTTAAGTACCAGTCCTTAGCTCTAGCTTCAAGAGATATAACAAAAAATCTCATCCACATCCTGATCTCCAAATGAATGTTTCACCATGAAGCTATAAAACCTTTGGACATGTGCATCTCCTTCACGCACATTGTATCCATTAAATCTAGGCATCTACTTATAGAGTCGAGATGGCATACTCTTAACCTTATAATCAATCCATGGAAAGTCTAATTGGTCATACAATGGATCAAAAGTATTGACAAAAGGTGCAACAATTTGGCTAGTAGATCTAGTATGATTATAGCTTAACTAGGATTGTATAGCCATTAAGTGCCTTTTGTTCATCTCTTTAATTCCCCTTTTAAACACAACTTTCTATTTTGGCCTTAGCCTAAGCTTGTTCACACTTGGGTTCTTGTACTTTGGGGTTTCAACTATTTGAGGATTATCAAACTTCTAAAGCTTCTTGACAATATGCATCAAGGTTTCTAATGGTATGGTTATTTCCCTTTGGTAATCCATAGATATATGCAAATCTAGGTTTAACTAATTGTGCATAATCATAACCATGACAATATGAAGGATCACTAGGATAGTTGCTAATATGACACGGTAACCTAGGACTGAAACATATGATAATGCAAATGGATAGAAATCACTAGGATATACAAATTCATTCTTACTATCCATATCAGCAAATTTTGGAATACTTAGACAAGTACTTTAAGTGGAACAACAATTGCATTCAATATGGTAGGTTCAACAAATGAAAGTATGTAGAGAACCATGTATATTCACATCTCCAGCTACTGCAAATTTGAATAGAGCACTTTCAGGATATAATAACAAACAACATCCCTTCATGTGTATAAATTGTAGAGCAGAGTCGCCACCTCTTCAACAAGAGGAAATTTTTTGAAGCAAGGATATCTTTCTCTGAGTTCTTCCAGCAGAGTCACTTCATAGTATTTTGAATTTGGGGCTGCTACAAATCAATTTCTAGATCTAGAACCTCTTCAATTTCTTAACCAGTCATTCATTCTTTCTTGACCCTTTCCAAATTGATAAATCTAGAGTTTCACCCCAGCGGAGTCACCAATTTGTTGGTTCTTGCTATGCCTATAGCACACATGCCCCGTTCAGAATGAGGACCCTCTCCTTTCACTTTTCCAGGTCGCTTTTTCCCTTGCCTCATTTTGTGTGCCCCCTATTTTGAGTCCTAAGTGGTCAAGGAGTCCTAGAGTTAGCATCTTGAGTTGACCAAGTCTTGCCACCCTCAAAATTTTCAAGTCTTTAGCATCTATGGGGTTCCCTTGGCAATTTTCCTTCAAACCTTCAAACTGTCATCCTTCACGTTGTGTGGGTCCACCCATGCAAACTACCCTATCTAGAATTTTGTAGTTTCTTCGCCATTCCAAATGGCTTACTTAGCACATCTTCCTACTATGCAGGGCCCACGGCTTCCACCACTGTTCCTTTTTGCCGACATGTCGAATGGCTAACACATGAGTGTTGTCCACTTTGTGGACCCCGTCGTTCCCACCGTCGTCTCTTTTGAACTGTGTGCTGACCAACCTTGGCTACCTCTATACCCACATTTATGGCAAACATTTAATGCATTGAATTCTATTAATAGTCAGTTTTGACAGGTAATTTTTACCATCAGACTTGCTAAAAACTTGTCAGAGCCTCTAGTTTCCACAACCTTCATGCCCACATGATCTTGCCGTCGTTCGAGCATCATTGTTTGTAATGTCTTCATGGACTTTGTCGGGTTTTCTAGGTGAGTTTTCCACTGCCATTCCTTTTTTGAGTTTTCTTTGATTTTCACAAAAGTTGTTAAATTTTGAAGAAGAAAAGTAAAAAATTAGTTAGATGACATCACGAAAAACAAAACCCATGTCTTAAATTTGAAAACCCTTTGAGAATCTACCTATTAAAGGCTTACAAAACTTGAAGTCCCCACCACCATTTTTGAACCAGGGAAAGCATGCCCTTGCGGCCCACAAGATGCTCACTACCACTGACAAACCCACAAATGATAAACTTCAAATGACTAGCCTTCACCTTGTTTAGACCCGCCCATGCGGGAAGGCACCCACACTTTTTCGTCATGTTTAAAACTTAAAGAAAGAATCACAACTTAGATAGGTCCTTTCAGATCTACAGGTCCACAAATATGGGTTTCCGCATGTGGGTCAACCTTTATGCTTTACCATTTTTGGATGACTATCCAACTTCGACCTCTCGCCTTGTGTGTCTCGCGACACTTTTTCTCATGGCACTTCTATTCGCCGACTTATCTTAACACATAACTCCCTATGGACCATCTTATGTAGGCTTCCACCATCACTCCACTGCCATTTAATGCTTTTTCTAATGGTGAAGTCTTAGGTTTGTCCCACCTTGTGAGCCCCGCCATGGCTACCTTCATCCAATTCTCAAGCCAAAATGACTAAGTTTGGGCCATTTGCAGGCCACCCATTTTGTACTTCCGTCTATAGACCTTCATCACGAGTTTTTCATTCTGAAACTGCCCTAGCTATCGATCTGTCTACCTTGCAGACCCCACGCTCTCGCATCCATTTGAGCCTCTATAAGGAAATTTATTGAAATAGCTGAATGCGGACCTTCCAACATGGTTTGTCGTTGCCTCTCAACTGCCATTTGAAAATGGCAAATGACCTCCGGTATTCCACTCTGTGGGCCTCCATTCATGCTTTGCCCCAATATAAATTTAGAAATTACTAAGTAAGAAAACTTGATGTGGGTGGATGCTTGCAGGTAGCCACCCTGATTTTGCCACACTTAAACTTCCAACGTAAGGCTTTGTCCCGCTATGTGAGGCTCGACCTCATTGCCTCCTAGTTGATGGAAAATGTATAAATTATGCCAAGGATCCATACGGACCTGACAGTTTGGGCTGCCTATTGGGGATTGCCATCTTGTCTTTGCTATCTGAAATGACCGACACCTACCATCCTTCCATGGCTCCTCACCAGCACTTTGTTAAACAAACTAAATTTCAAAGTGAGAAGATGTCATCCTCCCCTGGTGTGGACCCTAAAATGTGGGGCACTCCTTTGTCAGCGCTGTTGGAACTGTAAAAATATAGTGATTTTACATGTTGTCTACATTCATAATTTTCCAAGTGAGTCCCACCTTGAATACATTTCCCTCTCTTCTTGCGTATTTTCTCCATATTTTCCCATGTTGCTCCATATGTTTCATTGAATCATGCATAATTCATATCTGGGTTTGTGTCGGCGTGACAATATCAAGGTCTCCCTAATCCGTTTTCTGCTTACAAACATTTGCGTTGCCTATCGGCAAGACATTTCTTATGTCATGGAAATTTGATTTTCACTTACAGCACCATTCAGAAAGACTTTCATGCAGTCCCAGCGAAAGAGGAGGATTCTATTCGTCAAGAGTTATATGTTTTCGGTGAGTTGTCATAACGAGTCTTTCTTGTCTTACCAACTTTGCACAAATGTTCGCTTCGGCCAGGTGGGTTGCTTTTGCTGTGTGGTTACAATGAGTTTCCATTGTCACACCGACTGGTGGTGGAAGAATTGGTATATTGGTATGAATTATGTTGGTTCGGTATAATGTTTTGGCGAGCCTATTGGGTGTTGCCGACAAATTTTAATATCTAGCTTTCGGTGAGAGCTTTATGTTGTCTTGGTGAACTAGTGTGTGCTCGGGGTGTTTTGGTGAAGCAATGTATAATCTATGTGACGTCTCTTTGATAACAATAAGTCACCACGACTGTGAATAGAACAAAAAGAATGTTGCTCGATAAGAATTTCCTTGTGTCTCAGTGAATGGAAAGCACGTGAAGAGATACATTTCGATATAACATTTTGTTATCTGTATGATATCCCACCAACATCACTGAGTCAAGCCGAAATAGAGGGAGCACAGGGTGATAGTGATATAGTTGCCTTCGACATACCTCCAGGGTTTTTTTGGTGATTGCCTCCACGGATGATTAACAAAGACTTGAGCACTATGGCCAACATGAAATTTTCTTCTGTGGCCAATGTGAGTACCTGATTGTAATGGTTGGCTAACATGGTTTTGGCTGACATGGAATTTCAAAGCGATGTGACTGTTTAGATGCTGGTGTATAAATATGCACTCCCGATTGTAATTGAAAGAAGATATTTTAGATTAGATACAGTAGATTAGGAATGGATACAGTAGAATAAATTTCTCAGTACATAGGCTATGTTTCATGTTTTCAAATGGTGATTTCAATGAAATTCAATTGGTGTGGTAGTTTATTTTTTATGTCAATTTTCTATTGAGTATATTGAAAAGTATTTCTAAGCTATCTCCAATTTGATTCTTTCTGGTTGTTTAAATTGATATAACAAGATTATTTTTAGTTTATCAGTGCACATTTGTTGCATCTATGTGATTAATTTGATTGGTTCTTTCAAGGAGAGATTAAATCCTCTTAGTTGATCATAGTAATCAGGGATATTCATCTAGATTATTAAAGTAGAGCTTAGTATTCATAATCTTGCATGTTTATACAAGTTGTAAATAGATCATATGCTGACAATTTGAAGCTCTATCAAAATAAATTTCCCATCTCTGTTCCATTTGACTCCGCATACCCAATAAGGCACTGGTCTCAGCAATTTCATCTTTTGATTCATTTAGTTTCTTTACATCTATTAATTAAACACTTTAGAATTTAGATTAGAAGATTGCTATTGCTGTCAAGTTTGATTTCATTTGTTCACTTCCATCTGCCATTGTGGAAAAATCATTATGCAAGAAAGATAATCATAAGTTAAGTCTACTTCATTTAGATAGGTACACCCACCTAGGTTTAGCAGGACCTAAAGAGTAGAAGGTTAAATTCTTTTGGCCTTGTCTATTACCCTAAAATGTATCAAGAGATTGGTAGCCTCTTGAGGCATCCTGCCTGCATTTTTGAGAGCTAACAAGCGTCATTTCAATGGAAGAGCCCAAAACAGACTGGATGCTACCTGCTCCTACATTCCTTAGGTTTGCATGACTGAATGACTAAGTTAGCAATTCCAAAACCTCAAGGATGATCAAGCACATGTTCTAAAATAGCTTAACCTCTTGGTGGTCCCCATCTTAGCTCAAAATACTTGATGCAGGTGGATCCGTGTGGGCCGTTGTGTCCTATCTACCATTCATTTGCATCTACCTTCAAAATGGCTACCATCCCAAGGAAGTCCACACCCTTGGGCCCGCATTGCCATTTCTCCCCCGAACAAAGGGGAAATAATGATCTAAAAGGAATATTATGATCCTTGAATAATGAATTACTTGATCTAGCATGGATTTTGTAGGATTTAGCTGACATTTTTCATGTTTTTCACATGAATATGCTTATTGCTCCTTCGTGAATATGCTTATTGCTCCTTCGTTTGCAAGATATATAGAATTAGTTGCAGTACCTTCCAGGGAATCTGCATAAAAGGAAAAGGGAAAGAAGGCTACCAAATCACCAAGGGGAAAGGAGGATAAGGATCAAATGAAGTACAAATTCCAAGGGGTGGAAATCAACACTAAGGTCACCACAGAATGGGACACTGTCTCAGACACAAACCTGTGGCTGATATTGATGAATTCAGGCAACAAATCATTTCCAACCCTATCATGGAGAATGCCAAGAAGATAAGGAAAAGTGGATTGGTCAAGGAAGCTAGTTTCCCACTTACCCTGGTGGCTCCTGAACTGGTAATGGCCTGTAGAGAGGCATATCAAGAAACAATCAAGAGAATTGTGGATCAAGATGGAACATATTGGATGACTTGTCCTCCAAGTCTATAGGAAAAACTTTCCACATCTCCACCTTTGATGAGATGGAGGAGACATCAAAGGAATATGCCAAAAGCTCATGGAAAGCTAACCCCATCAAATGCAAGAATTTAATTAATCAATATTGGTTGAAGGAGAAGAGGGGCAGCATGAACAAAGTACCCTAGGAAATCTTCAAGAGTGATTTCCATGAGGATTACCATGATTTAGTAACCTTGTTAAGCAGGGTTATGGGCCTCCCAATTGTAGAATATTTCTAGGAATGGATGCTTTATTTTATAGAATAAATTATCAAAGGAAAGACTAAGTTCCATTGGGCAGGAATGATCGGCAACTACCTACATGAGCAGTTTGTGGCCATTAAGAAAACTTCTCAATTTTATATGACCTCCTACTTAGTCTATCTATTGGTGGATCGTGCTCAAATAGAGTTCTATTTGTGACGTTGAGCCAAACTTCAGGGAGAGAGCTGAAGGTCTATGATAGGTACCCATAACTTTAGTACCGCAATTTAAAGAAGGATTACCGCAGGGTGAATGATGCCTTTATTGGGCACATTATCAGATTACTTGGAGGTGACTTCAAAAGGAGAGTCACTCATAGTACAAACACCTTCATCCACTAGTTCATATTTCTATTCATCCAATTTCCTAAATTTACTTGCATAAGAACCGAATGCTTCTCCAAGAGACCGTCCAAGCTACCCCATTACCCAAATGATAACCGCCCATAATCTTCTAAGTGACAAGCATAGGCTAGGAATTCTATATCCTCTCACATTAAGCCAAGGCATGTATGCAATCCCTAAATCCCATTATGTGGAGTACTTAGAAAAAGAAATCATTGAATATAACTTAGAGCTCCACACTGTCTGGCCATGAATGGATCTGTATGAAAAGATAAAAAAGATGGTTGGAAAATAATATGCCCATATACACAATGTTGAAGACTTCTGGGAAAATTGCAAAGATGATAAAGAAGTGCACATGATAGTATATTTTGTTAAAATAGTTATCTTATTCCCAATACCAAATCAAGTTGTGGAGGAAGAAAATACTGTTATAAATCCAAGATTCGATGCTATTGCTAGCTTTCTGCTGCCCCTAATTGACTAGGATGAGGAAGAGCTCAATGACCTCGATATTCTAACTAAACCAATAGAGGCAAGAACAAAGTAGTGGATTGATGGATAGATTGCTCAATTGAAACTTCAAGGAGCCACTTTAACTTATGGAGAGCTCGAAGAAAGCTCAAGAACGAAACCGATAGCAAGACTGCTATTGCCCCATCTAGGGAAACTTGAAAAACCCCTCCTACCACCAAATCAAAGAAGAGAAAAGAAGTGGTAGAATGCCAGCCCAAGCACAAAGTATATTCAAGGAAGGCACTAAAGGGTGAACCCTCTAAGAAAGCCAAGAAATCGGGTGAGTTTTCCAAAATTCCCACAATTCAGGAAGACCCACTACATGAGGGAGAGGAAGAAGATGATGAGCAACCGAAGTCTACACCTTCCTCCTCTACTCTCACTACTACTACTGCTACCACCGCTATCACTCCTCCACCGACATCACAAGCATTGCTTGCTTCTTCTCCTTTCACTGTGGAAATGTCTATTCACCTTGCCTCCACCTCACCTACTGCACCAATCTAGGTGATAGATTCTTCCTCCACCACCACTTCCTCACTCTCCTCTTCCTCCATGTCTCCATCAATGGCCATTCCCTTGGCCTCTGCAACAACAATGCCTACCCTTACTCTCCCTGAAGCTTTCACCAAACATATGCAAAACATACTATTAGAGCTCTCAGGAGTATTGATGAATCCAGCGGTACAAGCTGCCTTAGCCCAAATTGCTGCCGATCTCCATGTTCCTCATCCTCTGACTAAACCACCAAAAATGGAGGCAACAATATAGATTTTTGAAGAACTTGAGAAATGAGAGAGGGAGACAGCCAAGGCAATGGAAGAAGAACTTGATGATTATCATGAGCATCTCGAGAATCAACATCTTGTTATTAATGAAGTGGTGAATGAAGGGAAGGAAAAACAATCCTTTGAAGAAGATGTTGAGGACCCTGGAGCAAGGTACATTGTGGAAACTTCCTACCAAAAACTTGAAGAAGAGTTTGCAAAGAAACTCAAAGATGATGGGGAGGAAATTGAGAGGAAATCCTCTAAAGAGAAGAAAGAAATAGATGAAGAAATGGAGGTAACCACAAAATCTCCAACCAGGGAACAAGAAAAGACCCCTGATCATGATGAAGAGATGCCTCCCTCAAGGGAAGAAGAAGAAAAGAAAGAGGAAAAGAAATAAGAGGACAGGCCTGAAGAAGAGGTTGAAACAAGAAGAATCCCAGAAGAAAAATTCCATGAAGAACATCGGAAAGGAGAAGAAGAAGACAAGGGATTTGAAGGGGAAGATAGCCCCAGGGAAAACATAGCCACCACTGAATCTCTAGAGGGAAAGGCTATATTTATTTGAGATTCAGATGAAGAAGAGGAAGAAAAGACAGAACAGGAGGTCCCAGGTTGCCAAGAAATGGAGATCCAACATGCTCAAAAGGAGGATGGTGATCACAAATCACCAAAAGAAGGATCTCAAATGCCCAAATGGCTAGATAAACAACTGTAGAAGAAGGCACCCACCCTTATGCATCCCAAAGAAAGGCTAGAAGCCATCTTGGCTCAAGCATAGATAGGAACAAAGAAGGAGAAGAAACTAAGGGTTAGATCCCACATAATAATGCATGCCTTAGGATCAAGGACCATGCGAATAGCTACCTCGGTGGTGGAAGAAGAGGGAGTAATCTATAATGTCTCCATCATTGATCTAGAAATGGCCATGAGGGAGCAAAAAATTGATCACCTCTAGGGATCGATCACCACCATTGTACATCAAATGAATAAGGAAAAATCCTCTAAGGAGGAATTAAAAGCACAAATGGAAAATTTAATAGCCTACATACAACAATGGTCCTCCACTGAAGAACTACCCACCACGTTGTCAACTCCACCACAGTTGTTGTTGAAGGACCATATCAACAAGCTTGAAAGAAGGAAGAACTAGATGAAGGCAACCAAATATTGGTTCCAACGAGTAGTCTACAATGGAAATATGGGTATCGGTCATGCTGTTTTAACAACAAATAAATTTTGGGAAGTGCAAAAGCAACTTGAAGGCATAAGAAAATTTTGCACCAACTTCCCAAAGTTGTATAGAATTATGTATCCCAAACTTGAGGCTATCCTCAAGATACCTGAGAAATGCTTGGGAATGGAGTTGGCACTGGTGAAGGATGATCATTGGCTCTTGGAAACATGGAAATTGGGCCTTGATCACAGGAAATAAATCTTTGCACAGGTGCTCCATGAAGTGGAGCTTGACATAGATTGGGCTAAGGAAATCAAAATGGCCTGTGAGGAGTACCTGAAGCTGATGAAAGATTATGACATGCCTTCTATCGAGTTGGATCTAGAGAAAATAAAGGCATAGTTCCATAAGAAGATGGAGAGTGGAGCCATAGATACACTCACACCAGACTTCATGGATTTTGTTGCTCAAGCTTTCACTCAATTTGAGCAAGTGATAAAGAATACACCAAAATGTGACAAAGATTGGGATGTAGTCACCAATAGATCCAAAAACTAAACTTCCAGGTGCTCCAATTTGATATAATGGAGTGGAATAAACAATAGGCGTTGATTGGAAAATTTGTAGGGTATGCTACCGTAAAGAAAAGTGAAGGAAATCTGGTCATAAATGATGAATTCCTCATAGTATAGCTACAGTAAAGGAAATCGGCTAAAAGAAAAAAGTGTTGCAATGCTGGCCACTAGAAGACAAATTAGGCTAGAGGACAAAAAATTTAATTTAAATTGTAAAATATTAATGGGTAGGTGAAACCTTAATTTCTAGTGAATCTTGGTCACACCATGAGATTGAATCTTGGAAATTCATTTTACTTTTTGGACACTATAAATAGGTCTCCTCTCATTTTCAAGAGAGACTTGAGTTGTTGTAAAGACATGCTGCTGGAATTTTAATAGAAACTCATTGATTTTGGGGGATTCTTGAGTTCCATTTCATGTTTTATGATTCTTATCCTCATAGTTAGTGAATTTGAGTAGATTTACTTTGTTGTTCTATGTGTTAGAATGTTTTAGTAGATTAATTAATGTTATTCATTGATATTGAAGAATTTTGTTGTGTTGATGCCCTTCCTTGTTCATGATTTTTGTTGTTTATTGATGATAAATAGTAGTGTAAAGCTAGTTTGAACATGAATTGAATGCTTCACTCACATTCTATATTCTATTCATACTTTATGGTGAATGAATGGTTGAAAATCTACAAACCTTAGAAGATTGCACTAGTTTCATGAGACTATGAGTTGATTTGGTTAAGTGGAACTTAGTTTTAGGAAGGTTGTCCACTATAGCATCATCCATTATCATTGTTCTTTGGTAGTTTCAAGTCTAGGAACTTCTTCCCTTTCTTTCCCTTTTGAATTTTCTTTCAAATAATAACTTTAGAAAATTTCAAGCATCATTGCACATTGTAAAGCCAAAATTTGATGGCAAAAGTAGAGTTTTAGATTGTTGTTCTAAACTTGCAGCAATAGGACACAACTTCATAATTTTATACTCCATTCAAAAAATTGATTCCCCTCTAACTTAACATACGTAAGGTTTTCTTGTGATTACCAAAAAATCACATGAGACAACTGAGACATTCCAAGCAATTTCATGACCTAAAATTCAAAACCTTGGGGTAGTCTTCTACAATTTACTTGTAGGAAATTGTCTTTCAAGAGAGGTGATGCACTTATGCATTACCTTTGTTGAGAAGTGAAAAAACACCCATCAAAAAAACTAGTGCTAGAGGGAGGGCTTGAGTTAATCTGGATCGAATCAGTTCATTCTCCCCTGAAAGGTTCCATAGAGTCTTAAGATCTACTCCAAAAAAAGGGGAATTCCAAGAGCTACAACCCCCTACAAAGGCTAAGAGAGCTAAAAGAGGGGAAGGAACTTCATCTTCTTCATTTGTTCCATCTGAATCACCTCCCTCCTTCCTTCCATCCATCCCACACTCATCCTTCCTTCTCCACTTCCACTTCCTTCATTTGTACATCCCAAACTACCTTCCAACCGCTCACATCCCGTAGCCAGATTGCTGCCCCCACCCCTTCCCTTTAGGTTTAAGGAACAATCCCAACTGTTGCCACCCTTGTGTAGCCCCAAGTTCCTACTCAATAAAAAATACAACCTCTGCCTCCCCCCATGGATTGGATGGGTAACAAACTTTCCCCACTATCCTTCAATGCTTACCATGACATGCCAAAGAATCTAGAAGCCTTTTGCACAAATTTTCATTTGTGAGATCCTTAAAGGATAGTAGCAGAACACATCAAGATATTCCAAACAACATTGAAGGATATGCAGATTGATCATGAGGATGTCACATGTAGAATTTTCCCTTATTCTTTGGGAGAGGAAGCTTTCTATTGGTACATCAACTTGTTGATGGGATCAATTACTACTTGGGATCTCTTGAAGAGTACCTTCTTGAGGAAATACAAGATTCCAATCAGCCCTTCAGAGCTATATCAACAATTCATGTCATTCCACAGGGAGGTCAATGAACCAATCAGCTCCTTAAAAGATTGATTCCATTGGGCATTCATAAGACTACAAGCTCCATGTGTGCTTAATGATGCTATTATTTTTCCTATTTAATATGTCACCCTGGACAACCTCACAACTGCATTGGTGAAAAGAATGAACCCACCACCTTCCAGTTTGGTGGATGCTTATGTTGAGGCAGTCATAGCCAACACTGACTTGGGACAAAACATTTTAGGTCCGCTTCCTTCCTTGGGATAGGTTGCTCATCCCATGTAGATTCAAGGGCTCACTCAAGCTCTATAGCATTAGACGCCTCTTATTAACCAAGTTCCACAACTACCCATAGCTCCTTATCTAGGACAATGGTTAAACCAGGTGCCTCCTGTGCCTCACTACTTGCAACTACAAAAACCATAGGTCTATCTTCAACAACCTCAAGTGCCTACATATTTACAAGGGCTTGAATTCCTGCAAGCACAAAAAAATCAGCCAGTCATGTAGTCGATTTTCCTTTAGTACCAAGCATCACAACCAAATAATATAGAAAAGGATCGGCTAGATGAGCTAACATAAATTATTAGAAAAATGTCCATGGAGATGACGCACTTGAGGAATCAAAATAATTAGCTGCAAGCCTCTCAATGTAACATTCAAGCCAATCTCAATCGAGAGAATCAAGATAAATGTGATGTAGGTACCTTGTGTGGGCAAAACTACAAAAGAGGGAAAAATTCCAATTAGAACTTCGAAAGGAGGCCTTCACAATGATAGAATTGAACATGGAATACAAGGCTGAACAATGGAGGTGTTCCCACACCTCTTCATTAGCCTACCAACATAGAGAAGAAAACTAGTGGAGTGTATCTCACCGAGGCAACATATTTTGGATGGTGTCAGATCCATAAAACAAATAGGCACTCCGAGTTGGATTGTCTTGAGTTCCAGATGACTATGGAGATATTTCAAATGGAAGTCCATAACACCGTAGATAGTGCTGGTTGCTGGGACATAGTCCCATTTGAGCCTTATGATTCTTCTATGCTCATAGTCAATCAAGCTCTATTTCCACAAAGTGAGAGCAACAAGCTTGAGAATGAGACCGCTGCCCCAAAGAAAAAGGAAGTGAAAGAGATAAGTAATGAATAAAATTTATCTCAACTCTTTGCTTTGGTAGATAATAATCCAGTAGATGAAGAAGAGATTTTTGAAGATGAGGTCCAAATGTTTCATCAAAGAGCAACCCCATATAACTTGAGAAGTAGGCAAGTAGGAGGACCTTTCACAACTTCCACTCTGCCTAATAACTTTAGCACCTCGCCTGAACCGAATGCTATTAATAATCCAGGCTACCCCTATGTACCCACCCAATATTTTAAGAAGAAAAAATAGCCGAATTAAATGCAAAACCGTACCAGTCAACTGGCTCTTCCCAAGGCAAGTCCTTTGAGGCAAAAATTGAGCAAATGGGTGAATATGTTGCTGATTAATTCAAGAAGGTCAAGATAAGTCTATCTACCTTCAGGTTACTTAAGGTTCCCGCAGTTAGGAATTCCTTATTTAGAATGATCAATGGGACTGCTTCTTCTAAGTTAGCCCAAAAAATACCAACCAAGAGAGTCTCTTTTGAAGAACCACAACATGAGCCTATAATTCAAGAAATAATAAGCAAGAAAAAGGATGTCCTTTCAAACCAACAAATGGGGAAGTAGCCCGCTAAAGAACAAAGATCGGTGCAAGCTAAAGAAAAGACCAACGAGAAGGATAAAATTCAAGTGGCTCAAGTAGATACGCCTATGGGTCTGCTCCAAGGGAAGTTGGAAATGTCACCCTTCCTCACTACTATTAGAATACTCAAGAAAAACCTACATAATTGCTTGCTTGATTCAAGAGCATCTTCTAATGTCATGCCTCTTGTCATTTGCAAAGCATTGGGAATAGTCCCCACCCCTTCCAAAAGGAAGGTGACTCACCTAGACAAAACCGAGGTGAACATAGTAAGAGAAATCAATCAGATTACCATGCAGCTTGTTGTAGACCCAAGGGTAGAACAAGTTATTGACATACAAGTTGTTGATATCCTTGACACATATGGCATAATATTAGGACGAGACTTCACCCGAGCATTGAATGGATATGTTTCCACTGAATTCTCTCACATGTGGCTACCAAATAAGATCCATGTAGAATAGGAACCTCGTATGAAGTTCATGATCATGGAGTACAACACCAATGAGGCGTTGTTTGCTAAAATAGGGTTGGGTAATTATTCTCCCATGGCATAATAGGAAGAATCAGAGCCACAAGAAGAAGAGATGACTGAAGAAGTCCTATTGGTATTATGAAACCCTCCTCCCAATTTAACCTATGCACCCCAAACCATGGAGATGCTGGTAGAACCAGATGATGATGAGTCCTATAATCATGGTAACTTGGGATTACTAGACAGATTCTAAGATTTCATGAAAAAATGTATACAAGATCAGCTTAGTCTAGGGGCAAGAATGGATTTTCAAGAGCTTTTGTTACCCAGTTGGTGTAGAGTTCATAATGCCGCTCACTCATAATTCAAGTGCTACTTATGTCAAATAGTAGTGGAACACATCAAAGGACAAGTTACACCTCAAAAGGAGCTACCAGTAGGGTAACCTATTACCAACCATATTGAGCCAGTGTCCATTCCAGAAATGGTAGATGCAGGCACGCAACCAAAGAGGAATGAATGTATGATTGGCCCCGAAGTTAAGGAACCATATAAGTTTTGGACTTTGTGCTTTGATGGATCCAAGTCCAAGCAAGGAGCACGAGCCAGATTTGAGCTCATCATCCCTACGGGTAAGACCTACTTCACTGCTCATAGGCTTTAGTTTTATTGCACAAATAATGTAGCAGAGTACAAAGAACTTTTCCATGGTCTCTTAATGGCCCTAAGAAAGTTAAAATATTGTAATTATTTGGTGATTTAGAGTTAGTTGTAAAGAAAGTCAAGAAATTATATTCATGCCATGATAGAAGACTGGAAAATTATAGGCATAGGGTTTGGGACCTATTAGAAAACTTAGATGCATTCCATATTTAGCTAAACCCTCAATCCCAAAACTACACTGTTGATGCCTTGGCTCAAGCTGTCAGTACTCTTCAACCATTATCATTGTCTAGCCTTAAAAGGTTCATCATTGAAATTACCTCCACCCCATCTATGCTAGACAAAATTACCCATTTCTAGGTGTTCAAAGACGACAAGCACATCTTGGAGTTCATCACTAGTTCTGATGTGTTTGTAACTATGATAATTGATGAGGACGAGCCCGAAGAAGCTGAGTTAGATATAGGAGTCATCAATCTCAAGATGAACACTATTCTAAGGGGCATGGACTAGCTTGAATGGATATTTGACCTAGATCAAATCCGAGACCAAGATCAATAGGTGAAGAAGGATTCCATCAACAATCAATGCGACACTCACAATCTTGGAATAGCTGAAGAAGTTAAAAATGTATTCATACAGAAGGTCTGCATGTCAGAAGAGAAGAAAGGGATCATTGATGCTTTGTAGAAGTATCACGATGTAGTTTCCTAGAGCTATGAGGATTTGAAGACCTATGACACCTTGATCATCACACACACTATTCCTCTCAAGCTAGATGTATGACCATTCTGACAACAACAACATCCATCAATGCATTGTTGGATCCCATCATCTATAAGGAAGTACAAAAGTTGTTATCAGCCAAGATCATATTTCTAGTCAGGCACTCCATGTGGGTGGCCAACTTTTCCTGATTAGGAAAAAGAATGAAGAAATCACATTGTGTGTGGACTTCCACAATTTGAACAGAGCTTTAGAGAAAGACAACTATCCAATGCCTTCATTGGATGAGGTGCTACAGATCTTCAATGGTTCTTAGATGAGGTCCTTTTCGGATGGATACTCTGGGTATAATCAAGTAATGGTGCAATAAAAAGATAGGCACAAAACAATGTTCGCCACCAAGTGGGGAACCTTTGCATACAAAAGGATGTCATTGGGACTCATCAACACTGGTGCCACTTTCCAACATACTATGGACATAGCCTTCAAAGATCTGATTGGAAAGTGTATTATCATCTACATGGATGATCTTACCATCTTTTTCAAAGAAATCGGGTGATCATGTTTTAGATCTATGCAAAGTCTTTCAGAAGTGCAGAGAATTTAGCATATCCCTTAATATAGAGAAGTGCATCTTTGGAGTCACAGAAGGAAAATTGCTCGAACATGTTATTTTAGAGAAATGAATCTCAATAGATCTCAAGCGCATTCAAGTAATATTGAAAATTCAGCTGCCAAGCAGCAAGAAAGAGTTGAATAAAACTAATTTATTTCTGAATACTAAACCCTAAATCTTCAAGCAATTTAAAAGATAGAACAAAGGAACCATGCAAGATGAAATAACACAAAAGATTTCACCAGGAAAACCACAATGTCTTCAATTGTATTAATCACCAAAATGCTGCAACAATTCAACTGTTCTGATACAATATTTGCTTCAAGGAAATCAAAATACTCTAACTCTTGCTCTTTAATTTCTAATGTCTTCTTTCTAATGTCTAACCCTTACAAAGAGGTAGGAATGCCTATTCATAGCAAATTCCCTCAAGACATGTCGGCCCAGCCAAACATTTTTACAAAAATAATAAAAACCCCCAAAACAGGTCGGCTAAGGAAAAACAAACTAAGGCACACATTAAATGCCATCATCCAGGTCGGCTTTGACACAGTCCCCAAGGAAGTTCGGTCCAATGCATGCCCTATAATAATAGGGAAGCACAAATCTTGAAATGAGCATTAACTGCTACTCCCTTTATCCTTCTTCTAAACTGACGACCCTTGGACCTTCAAGAATACTCCATCCAACTCAGCAACCGGTGGCAATGGCAAGACCTTGAGTCGGCATTTAATTGAGTCTATTTCTTCTTTGGACCGCTCAACAGTCTTGTTCCAATCTTCCCTACTGGCCATATATCTATCCTTCACTGCCATGTAGGTGGCTGCATCATCAAGTAGGTGGTCGGTGACAGCTCCATCAGAATCCGGGGCATAAATTTCATGCCACCACTCCTTCAATTGTTCCAAGCTCAGATACTTGGCAGATATCTTCTTCCTCCCTGTCATTACCTCAAAGAAGGCAATGCATCCATCATAGACTGCAGTAAGTTCACCATCAATTGACTTCCTTCATTTCTGTATCTTCTTCAGAGCCTTCTGCCTGATCTACAGTGCCTCGAACCATTCCCACGGCTCATCCAACCTGGAGGAAGGAAGGATTCCATCCTTAGCCAATTTCTCTTTGCCATGCCCCAGGATAACCTTCAATTTCTGCAATAGGAGGTCCATATCATCCTTATCCTAAGACAGGAAATGTTCTAACAGCTCCTTCGCCCGGACTGCATCCTTTCCTATAGATAAAATCTCCTTAATAGTATCATCCTCTTTTGTTTGGACATCCACCAGCCAATCTATGGCAGCTTGAGCTGAGGCCTTCATCTTTTCGATCCCGGAGATTGTTTCCTTAGGCAGAAAGCCAGGAGTGGCAGAAGAAGAAGGGTGGAGAGACTGCAAAGGTTTCATGACCTCCTCCAAACATTTCCTTAACCTTTCATTTTCCTTCTTCAGTTCACGTTTAGTCTGAGTCTCCCTCTTCAATCTGTCAACAATCACTGCACTGGATCCCTCAAACTCCTCAATATCCTGCTCCATGGATGTAGGCCCGAGGTTGATAGTCTGGACATTATAGTCCTGGCCTATAACATCCTCTCTCGTTTTGTCTGCGGCAGGAGTGGCAATGTGGACTACCCTGTTATTTGTGTCATCCCTTTCCACCCTTGAGATCACCTTGGCAGCTTTCTTTTTCTTTCCTTTGCCAATTTTTCACAACATCTCATCGCAGTCCAAGGGAGTATCTTCAACAATCACTTGCTTCTTCCTTGCAAGTTCCTTCTCCAGCCACTCCGGGGCTACAGGGTCAGTCCGGATTTCTTCTACCCTGGCATCTTCCGGCTCTTCTGTCACCTTTTCTTCTTCTACAGTTGTTTTATCATCTTCTTTCTCCAGAAGCTGCTTACCTTGGTCGGTCTCTTCAAATCCTAACTCTGGAAGCACCGGTGATGGAGTCCTAGCAAGGATATTTTCCTCCGGCTCAGGTGATCCGCGGCCTCTGTCACTTTCTGGGGAATCCTCATACTGCACCAACGGAGAAGTATGTATTTCCTCTGTCTCAACTTCAAATTCTGTAGCCTCACTGAAAAGTGTCCCCTCCTTAAATGGTTCTACCTCCCCGCTAGTTTCATGTTCACCAGGATTTTCTGGTTCAGGTATGCTCAGTGGAGGAGAAACAGACTTGGATGGCTCCTCGAATGGTAGCTTTGGGGAAGAGTCCTTCTGTTGTGCAGCATCCTTGGGCAAGGGAGTTCTTGATTTCCTTGTGTAAACTTTTGTTTCCTCCCCTTCGAAACTCTCCACATCAACAATTGGAGGCTCATTACTCGAAGCAGCCTGATCTTTCTTCTTTGCAGTCCTTGTGGCTCTTGTATTCTTAGGTGGTGGAGGAGCATCCTCCTCTTCTGCCTTGTCCACCTCTTCCTCATCAGAGGACTTGCTGATTGTCAAGGTCTTGCACCTTCGCTTCCCTTTTGGTTTCCTCTTTGTTTCAGGTTCAACTCCCTTGGGACCCTTGACCTTGATCTTTAATGGTGAGGTCTTCACTGTTTTTCCTTTGGGGTCATCTTCCCCGGATTCCTCAGAAGTAGACATGGGGTTGAGATTCCCCATCAATTCGAAGGTGAAAGCTATCTTTGCATTCTCCAATTCGCAAATTTTATGTTTCACCCAAGAAAGAGTGAACTTCATCACAGGAGCCATTAGGTCCTCCAGTTCTGTAACCTCATCCTCATTCCAGTTTATATCTTCGGCTGGCCTATCCTTCACTGCCTCATAGGCGTGGTCCTACACAAAATTTCCATCATCATCCAATTGATCGGGGATTAACTTGACATTGTATTGCCTAATTGCCTCCACAGGGAGCCTGGAGTATCGTTTCTTTCTCGCCTCAAGGTCATCTTTGATATTAACCCAATAATCTTCTAAGTCATCTTTGTGCCTGTACTCCCTGGTGGTTTTCTTCTATGCTTCTCCTGTTATATCAAAATTCATCCTTTTAGAATGGAAGGAGAAACCATATGCGGCCAATTCCTCCCCTGCAGTGTGAGCTGATTGAATAGAGGGACACATCTCCGCTACACCAATCCTGATAGGGAAGTCTCCTCTGAAGCCTGTCTTGTGCTTCTCCCTCTTCACCACAACATCAAATTCACAGATTTTTCTTACAACTTCCAATAGCACAATGTGGTCAGTAGGGTACCAGGGTAACCTATAAGGAGCAACTGGACATCCATCAATTCTGAGGTAATTGAAGGTGGGGAACTGGATGAACCAGGCTCTGTAGTTCTTTATTAGCCCTTTGGCTCCATCGGATAACCTCATGTGCTCAGCATTCTGGAGTGTCCAGGTAATATGCATTGTAAATGCATCATTGGCCCTCCTGTAATCCTTATGCCCCAAATGCAACTCTGGATAAACCTCATAAATTATATTCTGTCCAATTGTTCCCCTCGGATTCAAGTCCTTGTATGGGTAGGAGATGGCCAACACATACACTACATATGAGGACATAGTGAATTTCTTTGCCTCTAGGACATTCCTCAATTGTCTATCAATCTTGGCACTGATGAGCCCTGCCCAGTGATAGTTGGTCCCTTGCCCAATTTTGGTGATCACATGGACCATCCAACTCTCCAACACTCCTGCACTTTTCAATCCTGCCACCATGCTTAGAAGTGTGATGGCATCATATACATCTAACCTGAACTTTACCCTGTGCAGCTGCTTGGGCAACTTCGAATGATGGGATTTTGGCTTCTCTAGCCATGAGTTGATTATCTGTTGAGCCTTGATAGGCTCATTCTCATAATAGGTTCTGGAAATGTCAATGTTCAAGGCACACACCAAAGGGAGATCAGGCATGCTGAAAGCCTGTGCTATAGAGGCTGGGCTGAAGTTTTCCAAAACTCTTCCCTCCGTGCTAACCACCCGCTGTGTATCAAAATCATATTGTTTGGCACACTCCAAGATCAACTCGTAACACTGGACCGCCGGAGGGAAACCTGCCACATGCACCAACCCAGAGTTCATCATCCCTTGCCTTAGGGCTGACAGATCCTTCTCTACCGCTCTCTTCTTGAACTCCTCATATCTCCAGGCACCAACATTAGTGTCAGATACGTCAGCCCACACAGAAGACACTTTGCTTTCGGGGAGCTGGTTCTTCATGTCCAGTCTCAGTCATTCTGTCTCAGAAATGGATGACGCCCCTGAGCCACCCTTAGACTTTCCAGCAGCAGATTTGCTTGATTCGGCCTACACATCCAAAAATCATCATTAGTATTCAATTGTTATGCCTATTCCAATCCAAAAGGTTAGCACAAATCATATAAATCAATCAAAGTCCATTGCCAACTGCTAATCCTTTGAGATCCGAAAAAATCAGATAGTCCAGGAAAATCATGCAAATCGGGAAAATACCATCGGGGCAGAATTTCAGAGAAATCCGACCCAGATGGATTCCTGCTGCCAAATCATCATTAGTTAGATAAATTGTTAGTGCAGATGAAAAATCAAAAGATAATCATGGAATTCACTCATTGGCAACAAGAAACAAGCATTAAACAATCATTCCATTTATCCTATCATCGAAACATTAAAAAGGACACAGTCAGACAGGGAATCCAGAAAAATCTGGATGGAACGGATTTTCGCGAACAACTTAAAATGTTTCGGTAATAACCCCAGTCCGCGGAATAAGCCCAAACCGGGAAAATTCGAAAGCAGTGAAATTCTGCGAGAACCTCGGAAACCCGAAAAATGGCGAAACACGAAGCAAAATTCAAACGACCACAGGATCTTCCATTCCTGAGTTCTAATGATTTTGAAACTGACAATAATCAACAAAAATCAGGACGAAAAGGATTTCTGACTCTCAAAAGCATTCAAAGGACAAATCCCTATGTCAAAACAATGATGCCCTAATCTGAATAACCAGACCTCCGCCATTAATATCAGAGCAAGCTTTAAGGTTTAAAATATCAGCTAAGGATTTACCTAAAGCACTCAAATCCTCACAAGATGGGGAAGTCAACGTGATATAGGGACAAAATCGCTCAAGCAAAATGAAACCTTCGTTCTGGGCCGAACACCGAGGAAAACCCTAACTTCGCACAATAGCAAATTTTGCACTAAAAAGCAAGCAATCTAACCCAAGACCCAGTCTAAAGGGTACACACGCAACCAAATAGATAAACAAAGCTCATAGGGCATGGATGATAGGGTCCTATAATAAAAATGGGTCAAACCCTGACTCTATAAATATGAAATTAAATTCAAGCAAGGGCCGACCCAAAATTAACAATATCCAATGCAAAAACCCTCAATCACCACACAAGCAAACGAAAGGGCAATGATAACATACCATGGAGCGATGTGGATGAAGTTCGGGCTTGAAAAGATGACCACACAGCAAATGAACATGTCCAAGCAATAAAAACCCAAACACTGGCACCCAAACAATCCTCACGCAAACGAGTCAAGATCGATTCTCAAAGCTCAAATGGAAATTCGTAATCGCCAGAGCAAAACAAGGGAGCAATGAAATTAGAATGATGGTTGAAATACCCTAAATCCACCCTTATACCCGTCTGAGCAAAGGTACCTCGACCATTAATGCGTGACAAGACATTTCTGACAAATCTAGAAATCCGAGCCCAACACGGAATTTCAGAAAATCCCAGGATGCGCGGAAACACAAATTTCGCGGAAATGCAAAAACTGGGGAAATGAGGAAGATCGGGATTTTAGAGCAAACCGGGAAAATCTGCCAGGATCAGAAAATCCTGAAGTCAGGAAAAAACCCAAAACCGGTGAATCCTACCATAAACGGACAAGGAACCGAGGCCCGGGAAAATCCGCCAGAGCTGAAAAATCCCGGATCCAGGTGAAAACCCGAATTCGGCTTAAAACTCAATTTCAATCAATTCAAACATCAAGGCAAGGTCAAATCCAGCAAGACCAACATGTCTAGACCCTAAAATGATAAGTCCAATAAAACCAAAGGTCAAATAAACCAAAAAGAGAGGGTCCCTACGCTAAGTGGGGCGTGTGTGCAAAAACTGCACAACATGAACAACTCATGATTCCAGTGATAAAGTGTACAAAATTGTCGCTTAAACACAAGATTTGGGAATTGGAGAATGCAAGTGTGCAATACACCTATGATTTGATGGGGGACTTAGATTCTCATTCTACTTCTAAGGAGTTAGCTAAGCAGGATCCGAAGGGTAGGGGCAAGGTTAGCTCTACTTTCAAAATCAAGGTTAAGGATGCTTAGGTAGAAGAGGCACAAGAAACAGGAAAATAAAGGAAACCTATTGCCATGAAAAGGGGGCATACTTCAAAGGCTAAGAAACTAGAAAAGGATAAAACTAAAAAGCAAGTTCCTAAAGTTATTGCTCCTATGCTCAAGAGAAGGAGAATTGTAAGGTTGTCACAAAAGGAAAAAGTAAGCTCTAAGGTTGGAGAAGAAGTTAACCCACCTGTGGTAAATGTAGAAAGCTTAGGAGAAAGGACACAAGTATAAATGAGGAAATCACAAACTCCTTCTCCTAAGGATAGTGTACCAAAGAAGGATACTCCTCCAATTCCTCCTATAGCAGAACAACATGATGATGTTCCTTCCCCTCATAGAACTATTAATGTGTCAAGCGAAGCCAAGGATGCAGAATTTCATCAAGCTCCAGAGGAAGAGGAATTTTAGGAAGGTAAGCTTTATAGTGCTGAGGCCGAAATAGAAAAGGTACTACAGTCACCCTTAGTGGCCTATGAGGACTCACCTATTAGGAGTGAAGAGAATCAACCTTCTCAGAGAGAAGAAATACCAATTAGAATTCCATCACCTATGCATAGAGCAGAGCATACTAAAGAAAGAGAAGATAAGGTCGAGGAGGTTCCTAAGGAGCAAAATTTGAGCAAGGATTTTCCTAGGGGTCAACAAGATGAAGTTGGGCAGAGTAAGGCAGAGTCAGAGTCTATTATTCCTGGTTGGTTGGATAAGGAATTGAAAAGCAAGTAAATTCTTGTTCATGACACCCCTCCTAACTGGGATGAACTTTTGGTGAGTGTAGGAAAGGGAAAAGGAAAGAAGAAAGTTAGGGTCATTTCCAAGATTGAAAGAGATGAAAAAAATAATAGGGTAGTCCATATTGCTACTCTTGCTCCTATTAAGAACAGAGATGAGGTGACTGGAAGTGATTACAATGTGCAGACTGTTAACCTAGGACCTACCTCTATGGAGCAGGATATTGAAGAGTATGAGGGCTCTAGTGCGGTGATCTTAGGAAGATTGAGGAAAGAGCCTCAGACTAAACAATAATTGAAGAAGGAGAATGAAATATTGAAGAATTATTTACAAGACTTGATGAATCCTTTACAATCCATAAGTTCCTCTTCACCTATTGCCAGCTTCTTGCCACAGGAAACAATATCCGAGCTTGAAAGAATGAAGAGCACTAGGAATGCCATATTGAATTGGTTGTAGAAGGTAAGAACTAGGGGTGATGAGGAAATCAAGGATATTCTATCAACTGGTGGAAATTCCATTAGATTTGTGGAGTGGTTGAAAAATTTGATGGCTCAGGATAAAGAAGATGGTGACCTTTTGTTGCAAAAAACTAGAACCATCATGGAGTACACCGAGGAAAGGTTGGTTGATGATGGGATGCTTCCTTCTTCTAGGGCTATGGAACCTTGGGAATGGTGTGAGGTTTTCCAAATAAGGTAGAAGGTGTTAAAGAAAGTGAATAAGCAAGGAAAGCATATAGAGGGCACTATTGGAACTGTAAAATTCTGATGATTTTACATGTTGCTCATACTCATAATTTTCTAAATAAGTCCTACCATGAGCATATTTCCCCTTATGTGGCCTTTTAGTCCCATAAAGTCCATATAGGTTTGAGTATTTCACTTTATGATCTATATCGGCATGAGACTATTGGGGTCTCCCTAATCCATATTGCATTTTCTGTTGATATACATCTATGTTGCCTATCGGCAAGACGTTTTTGGTGTCACAACGATTGAAGTTTACCTATAAGCACCTATTGGCAGGACATACATATTGTCTTGATGATGTAAGATTCATATTGGCCAGATAGAGACTTCAAGGTGAGGTCTTACCAATCGTATTATGTCTCATCAACTAGCTTTGAACGATGTATCATGAGGAGTTATATCTTTGGTATGTGGTCTTGCTGAACGATTTGTCTTACCGACTGGTAATAGAAGGAGTGTATCGATGAAATATCTTTTCATTGGAGTAGGTCATAGTGACCCATATGTCATACTAATGAAGATATACATATCGGTAGGACTAAATGGTATTGGAATGAAGTCTCAGCGATGACTCTCGTCTTGCTGACAATGCAAATGAGTTCTATCAATGGTCTTCATAATAAGGCTATACAGTCTTACCGACTTGAATGTCATACCAATATGTTGTTTCATCGGTGAGAAAGCCCATATGTCTCAGTGAAAAGAATGCATCACAGGTGTTTTGGTAAAACAAGGGTGTTATATGAAACCTCTCCCCGACTATGAATTGTCTCAGCGACACGCAAGATGGAAGGATGACTTTCGGTAAGACAGGGTAGTCTGTGGGACATCTCCTCGACTATGAAGGGCCATGGCAAAGTGAATGAGATGAAGGGATATTTCTCGGTGAGGGATCAAACATCGATGAGATGACATGACATTATAGTGATGCATAGGATGACTGTCGGGGAGACTTTGATGATTGGTATGACTACAGAATGTCTCTGCGAGTGTTTTGCAAGCGTAAAGTGAAGCTCGAATACTATTGGTTGATGTTTGGAATGTGAAGTGATGTGACTGTTTAGATGCAAATGTATAAATATTCATTCCTGATTGTGAATGGATAGATTAGATTTTTAGATTATATACAGTAGGTAGATTAGGAATGGATACAGTAGAATAAAATTCTCATATCAAAGACTATGATGCATGTTTTCAAATGGAGATTTCAATGAAAATTAGTTGATGTGGTAGTTCATTTCTGGTTTCAATTGTCTATTGAATTTATTGAAAGTATTACTAAGTTGTCTCCAAGGTTGGTTTTTCTACTTATTTAAATTGGTATAACAAGTTTATCATCAGTTTATCAGTGCACATTTGTTGTATATGTGTGGTTAATTAGCTAGTTCTCTCAAGGAGATTAAATCCTTTTGGTTGATCACAATAATAAGGGAAATTCATCTGGATCATTAAGAAGAGCTTATTAGTCACAATCTTGCATGTTTATACAAGTTATAAACAAAACATATGCCAAACAATTTGAGTGCTCTCCAAAAATAAGTTGCCCATTTCTATTTCATTTGACTCCGCACACCCAATAAGGCACTAGTCTTTGTATTTCACCATTTAGATTCATTCATTTTCTTTACATCTATTAACTGAGCATATTAGGATTTAGTAATAAAATATTGCTATACAATCTATACCAAATTTGATTTCATTTGTCCACTCCCATTTTCCATTATGGGAAAAACATTTCAAGAAAGATAAGCACATAAAGTATGCTTCATTTAGATAGGTACATCTGCCTAGGTTTAGCAGCACCTGAAGAGTAGAAGGTTTATTTCATTTGACCTTGTCTGTTACCCTAAAGTGTATCAAGAGATTGGCAGCCTCTTGAGGCATTTCACCTACGTTTTTGAGAGCTAACAGGCACCTTGACTAAAATTTATAAATAGTGTATCCCTTTCTTTGAGATCATGATAGGAAGGAAAAGGTTTGCACCAAAACATTTAAATCTTGAGCAACTTAGGAGATGGTGGCAAGATGTTTATTCTCCAGTCATTGATGACCCTATTACCGAGCATCAACTTGAGGATGCAGCCACTTGCATTGCAGTTATGGATAAATATCTGGCTCTTAGGGATGATTGGGATAAAGTCATTGATCATTCAAGGGATGAAATTAAATCTATAGAAAGGAAATTTAAAGTATTGGTTACCCCACCCTTGGCTGACTTAGATAGAGTCTTCTTGAAGGTACAGGATCAAACAAATAAAGATAACAGGGGAAGCAATTAATACAAGGCTACATCGGAGCTTGTGCTTCCCTAATATTTTCCCTCTCCTTCACATGTGTTGGTTCAAATTATATTGGAGATCCTAGGGCGGCCTAGATGGAGTTCAGGCATTTAATGCATATTTTGTTTGATTTTGGATTCCTCTTGGCCAACCTATTTTATGGCTATTTATTATTGTAAACATTAGTTGGGCCGACATGCCTTTAGCAGTTTCTATAAATATGGCATTTTGCCTCATTTGTAAGGGCTGGATAGATAGATAGTTTTAATACTGGAGCAAATTAAGTAGTAGAGAAAGAGTTAGGAGTTAGTTCATTTTTGGGCAAGTGTTGTAACATAGGACACTGGAATTGTTGTTGTCATTGGGTGATTCAAGACAACTGAAGACATTGTGCTTTTGGTGAATTCTCTTGTGTTGATTTATCTTGCATGGTTCCTTATGTTCCATGTTTTGAGATTGCTTAAGAAGTTTTAGATATATGCTAGATTTAGAATTAGACATGATTCAATGGTTTTTATGGTTTGATGCTTGAAATTTTTTTAGAAATCCCTGGTCCATACTTTTTACATCTAGCTAACTATTAGTTGCTTTGCAAAGTTAGCCTGGACCTTATATTCATTGTGCTTAGTTCTGTTGTGAATGTTTATTCCTCTCAATTGCAATAGGGTTATTTGGATGAATGTTCATGATCTAAAAATATTTAATACCTTAGAAGATTGCACTATTTATTTAGGATTGTAGATTCATTTGGGTCAAGCAAGAATTAGTTTATGAGGGATTGGTCCATTTCAAGTATTTCATCATTTGCATTGTTAATCTTAGGAGTCTCCCCTAAACACTTATCTTTTTTTATTTCTTTTTTTATTTTTGTTAGATTTAGGATTGGAGTATCATCATATTGCTAGATTTGATAAATTAAAGATTCAATATTTGCTTGTAGTAAGGTCTGTTGATGGTGCCAAGTTGACCCACAACATGTAGGTAAGATAAAAGTGAAATATCTCACCTCTCTTGAAAAAGACAATCAACAATCAAACTGATCACCTCCCAAGGTCTTTGATGTTGGTTCACAACATTGTTATTTCACGAAGTGGTCAATATGGCTGTAATGTTCAAGGGGCCTGCTGGTTTTGAGCTTCTGGATTGTTATAAGATCAAACATATATTTATACCTACTTTAACCAGTGGTTTTAAAGAAATAGAAAAAGATAGATTAAATCTTTTAAACTGAAAAGAATGTTGATTCATTCAACTAATCAGACTTGTTACCTTCCAAGGAATTCCTAAACTGAAACTGTAGAATAAAGTTAACTTGTAATTAATACAAAGTTTCATTCATTCATAGTGAAAACTTTAATAGTAGATTGCAAATCATCATTTAAAAAAAACATAAGATAAAACTTCATTCCTTGAAAGCTTTCCAAATCAAATAATTAAGCCAAGATAAATACCATTCTAGAGCACAATATGACGTAGATTTAAATCTGGTTGCTTCTACTATTGGTGAAACAGATAAACAACATTTACAAATCTAGCAAGATCACCAGTGTACATAAAACCCATGTCTTCGAATTATCTCCATCTATACTAAGCAAATATGGAAGATACATCACCTCCTCTTCCTATTGAACTAAAAATGCCTAACTTCCTGCAAAACCCTAGGTTTCTCACCTTCCTTAACCCTAACTTGTCTAATAATAATAATCGAAAGGAAGAAGACAAAGATGAAAAAGATCTAGCCTTTACAAAGAGGCAAAAATGCCATATTTATACACGCATGTCCAAAATGAGTCAGCCCCATTTTAGAGTTTACAAAATAAGTCGGTTACAGAAAATGGGTTTAAACAAAGTCCAAGATGCATTAAATGCATGCACTCTATTTATGTCGTTGAAATATCACTCGTAGGCATGGTTTCCAGATCTTTTACAACCATCCTCCTTAACTCACAGCCCTCATGTCTGCCATTAAGACTTCACACATTTCATCCTTGACCTCAAAAATTGCTCCACAGAGCTACTTTGAATGTTCCAGGGGTATTTCCATTCATGCCCACCTACTTTGGCTAGTGAACATCTCATCCGTCATTAAGACTCGTGACCTTTTCACCCTTTATGCTTTCCTCTCAGCCTAGAACCTTCGCGGGTTGACTTTCTGAGAAACAGCATCAGATTCTCTCGACATGCTTTAACCCTGCAAAACAATGCCTTCATTAGTCCTCTAAAGCATAGAAAATATCATTCATCCTACCCTTCATATATCTTTCATTCAATTATACTTAGCAAAAAGAGACTCAACTCTAGTACAGGCAGAACCAAATCCGAACTAGAAACATACTTACCTTTAATACCAGTGGGATGGGAGCTAGAATGAAATCAAAATAGGGATTAGAGTCGAAACAGGATCAAAACATGGAAATAACCAACATTTCCAAGTTTAGCCCACATTTCAGCTCTGTGTCTGCAAAAAGAAAAGTAACCGGGACCACATCAGGGCAGGGGCGGAGTCAGAACCAGATGAGGAAAGTGAAATTGGTAACAACTCCATATCCCAAATCCTTCCTAAACCCGGCCCCACAAAAGAGACCAAACACAAGGAACAAACACGTAAAAAAATGCAAGCGAGATCGGAGAAAAAAATGATTCTGGGCGAACCACAATGGGGGCGGGAATGAAACCAAATCCAACACTAAAACTTTCAAAGTTTCAGGTTACAACAAGGAAACAAACAAATACACAAAACTGGCGAAATCGAAACTAGAAGGGGAAATAGAGTTGGAACTTAGAAAAATTTGAGAAGTTTAGTTTCATTTTGCATCCCGTGTCTGCCAAAACAAGGATGACAAACAAACAAGACAAAGGAAGCTGACGAAAACAGAACTGGAAGGAAACCAGAATTGGATTTTAAAAAAAGTTCTAAATTTCAATTTCGTTCCACATCTCGCATCCCCTAGAACAAAGGACAAACAAAAAAAACAAAGGAAACCGATAGAACTGGAACCAGAATGGAACCAGAACTGGAACTTAGAAAAATTTCTGAAGTTTAGTTTCATTCTGTGTCCCGCACCTACCAAAACAAAAAGAACAAGCGCAAAGGGGTGAAACCGGAACTGAGAACGAAACAGAAACCAGAACTTGGAAGAAATTCCAAAGTTCAGTTTCAGTCCCGGTTCCGTGTCCACCAGAACAAAACTAAAACGCCTAAGGTAGAAAACAAAAGGCCAAAGGAAACATAATAGAACAAGGGGGACCTATTTTAAACAAGTTTAAAATGGGGTGGTTATGCATGGCATAACAAGGTCCCTTTGTGATTACCAACATTTTCACATATTATCTGAGTTGTTTATGCATTGTCAAGACCTGACATTAGAGACCTTAAGGTTATTTCTTGAGGCTTTCCAATAGATATTTTCCTTTCAAGAGAGATAGAATATTGTATTCAGTCTGAGTTGTTGCTATTTGAAAAACACCATCAAAAAATTGGTGCTAGATGGAGGGCCTGAATAAGCAAGATGGATTGATTTATGACTGCTATTTGTCTTGAAATATTTAGAAGAAGAACTAGATCTACCCCAAGAGTAGAGGGATTTCAAGAATTTCTAGCTCCTACCAGGTCAAGAAGGACCAGCAAAAGGGGAGAATCATCATCCACCCAGCCACTTTCATCATCCCCATCATCCTCATCTTCATCAAGTCCATCCTCATTTGATTATGAGGACATTCTCATTCAGCGACCTCACCCTGTCATAAATTAGACATTACCACCCCCACTTCCACCAATGGCTTTCCTAGTTAATAACACATTAGAATCTTTCAGACTTTCCTTAAGGATAGTGGAATTAATCATGAGGATGTAGCATGTAGGCCCTTTCCTTATTTCGTAGGAGAAGATGCATTCTATTGGTACAATCATTTTCCTACTGGGTTTATTCAGAATTAAACTAAACTAGAGACTACATTTTTGTAGAAGTTTAGGATTCCCATTAGTCCGAATGAGCTTTATCTTCAGTTCACCAATGTTAAGAGAGAAGTTCATGATCCCATATCGTCCTTTAACAATAGGTTTCATCGTGTTTACACCCGATTACAGGCTCCTTATGTTGACAAAGCCACTACTTTAGAAGTCTATTATGAAGGTCTTGATAGTCTGACAGCTACCTTCATGAAGTGGAGAAACAACCCTCTTACTACCCTACTTGATGCATTTGCAGAGGCTGTGAAGGTTAGCACTAGTTTAAGGCAACAATTATTTGGGCCTTTACTATCATTAGTACCCACTGCTCACCCTAGAAAAATCCCAGCTCTCAACCATGCTCTCACAAATCACACTCCAATCATGAATTTCAGTGCCTTAGTTGCCTATGGTCCCTCACCCAGGGCCTCCAGTGAGTCAAGTTCCACCTGCAATCAGTTACCCCCAACAAAATGTGAATCAACCTCTTCATCCACAATCTTAGGCTAGTATTCCCATGTATCTGTAGAATTCTGAAGTTTTGAACTAGTCACTGAATACCAGCACTGTAGTAGGATATCCTCAAAACAATGCAAATCAACCCCCATATAGGAATTCTAACCAAGAGAGACTGGATGAGCTAATTGAACTGGTGAAGAAACTAAATATGGAGGTGACTTATTTGAGAAACTAGAACAATCAACTTCAAGCTACTCAAAGAGGTATGCAGTCCAATTATAGTAGAGAAAATTGAGATATTCAACAAGAACAACATTTTGATAGAGGTTAGCATTGTGAAAGAGGATATAATGATAGAGGAAAAAATTATGGTAAAGGGTAATCTTTAGGCCAAAAATTTTAGCAGGGTTAGACTGGTGGACAAGGGATTAATAGGAGGAAACCACCCAAAGAAAATAGAACTTGGAATACAAGGCCTAACAATGGAGGAGTCCCTACCCCATTGGATCAATCAATCAATCAACTAGTCAATCAAGAGAAGTCTCCTAATTGTGTATATTTAGCTAAGGCTGCTTTATCAGGATGGTGTAGGCTCCATAAAACAAGTCTGCATTCTGAATTAGACTACCTAGAATTTTAGACAACAACTTCAATTTTCCAGTATGAAGTGGAGAACAATTCGAGTAGTCAAGAGATGGTGCCATCTACTCCTTATGATTCATCAGTCTTGGTACTCAATCATGCTCCTTTTCCACAGAGTAAGGAGAATGTACCTGAGGAGGAATCAGACTAGCTTAAAGAAGAGGCAGATTAGGTATGCAATGGAGATGAGATTACATAGTTGTTCAATGAAAATCTAGTAAATGAAAATGGCCCCATCGATGAGGAAGAAGCTTATATTGAAGAGGTGCAGACATTCCAGCAGCCTGCTAAGAAGTATGATTTGAGGGACTTGCCACATAGACGTCCATAGGATGGAGGTCCCTTCACCACCTCTATCTTAGAAAACAACTTTACTACACCTCCAAATCCTAAAGCCAACAATAATCCACCATATCCCCAGGTGTCTAGGAAATATTCATCTAAAGATCAAGGACATATGGACATGGTAAAAGGGAAAAGTGTTGAAGCAAACAAGGAAAAAGTGGTGGACTACCCAAAGGAGACCCCTGCTGATCTGAGTGAGGAACAATTGGCCATATATATTGTGGAAGAACTCAAGAAACTAAAGGTAAGCCTCTCTGCAATTGAGTTACTGAGAGTTACAAACATTAGGAATGCAATTCTAGGAGCTTACAATGCAAATTCCATATCACAAGATAAATCAGTTAGTGAAAGTGTCAATAAAGCATCTAGTTCTCAATCGGTAGGAAGCCAAATTTAGACTCATAATCAAGTTCACATGCCTCCTAGAGATAAAGGGAAAGAGAAAGATAGATCTCAAGTTGCTCAGGTGGATACTCCCTTAACTTTCTTCCAAGGGAAAATAGACACTCCTCCATTTATGATCTTTGTTCACATATTTGGTAAGAACTTGCACAATTGTTTGTTGGATTCACGCGCTTCCACTAATGTAATGCCCTTTGGTGTCTGTAGAGCTTTGAGTATTAATCCTACTAACTCCCAAAAGAAAGTTACTCAACTGGATAGAACTAAAGTTAATGTTGTAGGGGAATTGAACATGATTCATATGCATGTTGCTTCTAACCCTAGAATTCAACAAGTTATTAATATACAGGTGGTAGATATACCTGATGCATATGGCCTGATTCTGGGAAGAGATTTTACCAAGGCCCTAAATAGATATGTATCAACTAATCACTCTCATATGTGGCTTCCCTAGAAGGGAGTACCAAACCAAATGAAAATTGAAAGAGAACCTAGAATGAAATACATGATCATAGAATATCAGAATACCTCCAATGAAATACTGATATCAGAAGTGAGTATGGGTAATTACATGCTTGCGGCTCCTTTTGAAGAATCAGATGCAAAAGAGGTCCTTATGTTGCATACAATTCCTGTGGGTTTCAAAGAGGAATCTAGTGACCCTAAAGGTCTAGTGGAACCAGTTGATGAAGATGTTCATGAGGATAACCAACTCAGCCTATTAGAAAATTTCCAAGAATTCATTCAGAAGCACATTAAGGGTCAAATTCAATTGGGTAGGGAAATGAATTTCAGAGATTTTCTCTTGCCAAATTGGTGCAGGGTCCATAATGCTTCCCATTCTGAACTAGACTGTTACTTATGCCAGACTGTAGTAGAACAAGTGTAGAAATGTATCAATCTTGTCCTAGCAGTTAGAATCAACATTCAAAATGTTCAAGAGGATCCTAAAGAAAAGAAAGTGATTCTATCTGAAGAACCCTCCAACAATAACAATGCAAAAAATGTAGTAAGGAAGTCTACAGTTTTTGGTTGTTGGACTTTAATATTTGATGGATCTAAATCAAAACAAGGAGCTAGAGTAGGATTTGAGTTAATCAGTCCAAAAGGTAAGACTTTCTTTGTTTGTCATAGAATTCAATTTCATTGCACTAATAATGTAGAAGAATATGAGGCTTTGATCCATGGGTTGCTAATGGCACTAAAGAAAAAGGTCAAGATTTTGCAATTCTTTATGGATTCTGAGTTAGTGGTCAAGCAAGTTAGGAGGTAGTACACTTGTCATGATAGAAGAATGACCAATTATAGGTATAGAGTATGGGACCTTATCGAAGGATTTGATGCCTTCAACATTCATTGATAACACACAATAAGAATCAAACAATAGATTCCCTTGCTTAGGCAGCTAGTACATTGTAGCCTTTGTCCCTTTCTGGATTGAAGAAGTTTACAGTGGAGTTAACTCCAGTGCCTCAGTGCCTGACAATTTCACCAACTTCCAGGTATTTGAATATGATAAGCATATTTTAGATTTTATCACAAGTTCAGATGTCTTTGCTTCTCAGATTATTGATGAAACTGAGCCTCAAGAAGCAGAGATAGATCTAGAAGGAGTAATTAATTTAAAGACTAATACTATTCCCAGAGGAATCTTGCAGTTAGAAAGGATTTTTGATTTAGACATGGTCAGGGACCAAGAACAAGATGCCAAGAAGGAGTCCATCAGTGGAAAATGTGAGACATACAATAAGGGAACTCATGAGGATGCCAAGAATGTCTTCATTGGTAAAGTGTGTACTCCAAAGGAGAGGAAAGGAATAATTGACACATTACATACATATCAGGATGTGAGAGTTATGAGGATTTGAAAACTTATGACATGTCAATTATAACTCACACTATCCCTCTGAGGCCAAGAGGGAAACCTTTCAGGAAGAGGCAAAGGCCAATCAATTCCTTACTGGAACCTGTAATTTAGAAGGAAGTACAGAAGTTGTTGTCTGCAAGAATCATATTCCCAGTTAGACATTCCACCTAGGTTGCGAATTTGGTTCCAGTGAGAAAGAAGAATGGTGAAATCAAGTTGTGTGTAGATTTTGGAAACCTTAATAGGGCGTCGAAAAAGGAAAATTATCTAGTACCTTCACTAGATGAAGTACTTCAGATTGTAAATGGTTCTCAAATGATGTCCTTTCTGGATGGCTACTCTAGGTACAACTAGGTTATGATGCAGTATGAAGACAGGAATAAGACTGCTTTCACCACAAAGTGGGGTACTTTTTCCTATAGGAGAATTCCCTTTGGTCTAATTAATGTTGGAGCCACATTTCAGAGGGATATGGACATTGCTTTTAAAGAGATAATTGGTAAATGCATAATCATTTATATGGATGATCTGATAGTCTTTTCCAAAAAGAGAGGAGACCACATAGCAGACTTATGCAAAGTTTTTCAGAAGTGCAGGGAATTTGGTATATCTCTCAATCCAAAGAAGTGCATCTTTGGAGTTACTAAGGGAAAGTTGCTAGGATATGTTATCTCTGAGAAAGGCATTGCTATTGACCCAGAATGGGTGGAAACCATACTTAAGATTCAGCCACCATCTAGCAAGAAGGAAATGAAGTCATTCTTTGGAAAGATCAATTTTGTAAGGAAGTTCATCACTGGATTCACTAAAATAGTCAAGCCATTAAATTCCATGTTGAAGCAAGAAGCTAAGGTTGAATGGAATGCAAAGGAAAAATAAGCATTTGCAGAAATTAAAAGATCTATTGCTAAGGCTCCAATATTGGTAAGTCCTCATTATGAGAAGCCATTTTACATATATTCATTTTCTTCTGATCATTCCTATGCTAGCATGTTGACTCAAAAATTTGATCAAGGGAATGAGCACCCCATATAATTTATGAGTGCACCACTAAAAGATGCAGAATTAAGGTACCCAAGTGTGGAGAAGTAGGCTTATGCCTTGGTCAGAGCTGTGAAGAAGTTCAGGCACTATATTCTTAGAAACAAGTTCTTTGCAATACTTATTGATCCTATAGTCAAATTGTTGTTGATGCAGAATGAGTTGGGTGAATGCAAAGCAAAGTGGGTGACCATGTTGGAGGAATACGATATTGAGATTCAACCTATGAATTTGGTGTGAGGACAAGGGCTTATGAGAACAATGGCAGAAATGGGTCCTAACCTTGCAGCCCAACACTACAATCTTGAAGATGTTTCCCCAAGGGGCTGGTATGATGATATCATTCACTATCTATTGAATCAAGGGTGTCCTGACCATCTTAATGCAATATAGAGGAGGGCACTACATTTCAAGAGCAATAGTTTCATGTTGAAAGGATTTTTCTTATACAAAAGGAATCGTGAAGGTATATACTTAAGATGTCTAGGGCAACAGGAAGCTGAAAGAGTCATGGTTGAATTTCATGATAGATATGGTACTGGCCATGGATTTTCACATTCCACTACAAATCATATTTTGAGGTCTGGTTATTATTGGCCCACATTATTTAAGGACACACACAACCACGTTAGAACTTTCCATGTGTGTCAAACTGGAGTGACCAAGAAGAAGTATGCAGCTCTTCCACTTCAACTGGTCTTTGAGGTAAAACCTTTTGCACAGTGGGGGATGGACTTCATAGGTCCCATCACTCCACCTTCTTCTGCGGGTCACAAGTATATTCTCACTATTACTGATTATTTTACATGATGGACTGAGCCTGTTGCATGTAAGAAGTGTACTTCCAAAGTGGTAATTAATTTCATTGAATTAGGTAGTATTAATCGCTTTGGATGCCCTTTATCTTTAGTTTGTGATAATGGTCCTACATTTGCATTGTTGAAATTTTCCAATTGGGACTTTGATCATGGGATTATAATAAATTTTGCTTCTAATTACTATCCACAGGGTAATGGGTTGGCTGAGTCTTCCAATAAAAACCTCTTAACAGTCACCTGTAAGCTATTAGAGAAGAAACCCAAGGATTGGCACACTCAACTCAGATTTGCTCTATGGGCAGATCGTACAAGACAAATTTATTCCTTAGGGACCTCTCCTTATCACCTTGTGTATGTTCTGGAACCTGTATTTTCAATTCAATTGAGGATCCCCACTTTACTGCTCATTAATGAATATTATGATGAAGAAAACAGGTATGAAGCCTTCCTGCAAGAGTTATTACACCTTGAAGAAAGAAGAGATGAAGCCTTAGAAAACTTTTCCAAGCATCAAGGAGTAGTTTAAATATGGTTTCATAGAAGAGCTAAGGTAAAAGCCTTTAGAATCTCCGACTTAGTTCTCTATTAGGATAAATCACATGTCCAAAAGGGGGAACATGGTAAATTTGACAAACTTTGGCTCGGCCCATTCAGATTTTAGAAATCCTGGGAGACAATTATTTGTGCTTGAAGACTCTCACTAGAGAGGACATGCCACTGCCTATCAATGGGTAGTACTTGAAGCACTACTTCCAGTCTTGAGTTGTATTCAGCTCTTTTCTTGTACATAGTTAGAGTAGGTTTTCTTTTCTACTGGTTTGCTTTGCTTTTCTTTGGTTAGAGTAGGTTTCTTTTCTATTTTGCTTTTGGTTTTCTTGTGTTCTACTTTGGTTTTGGTTTTCTTTTGGTTTTTTTAGTTTTTTCTCCGCTCTTGCTTTCAAGGTCTTCTTGCTTTCTTCTAGATGTGTTGCACTTGCATGGTAAATATACTTCTATCTGGGACTTTTCTAAGTATTTCATTGATAAACTTTAATCCTATGTCTTGAATGGATGGTCGAGGTCTTTTGTTATCGTTAAGCAGTTTAAATGTTTGATTTAAGGAGGATGGGCCATTGGTATGATTTGAATTTGAAGTATTCTAAAATCTTATATCTTTCACACATCTTAAGATTCCTGAGATTGTTGTGGGATCTTTGTGAGGTCTTGTCAAGTGAAAAATCCTATTTCTGCTTCAGTGCCACTATGGTTCTCATCCCTGAGTGTGAACTTCATTGTTCACAGGTTGAAATAAAAAAAAGGTGAAAAGAAAAGACATATCAAAAAGAAGAAAAAGAGAAAAGTTGAAAATCAAAAGAATGAATTCAACTTATCAAGAGTATCTGAATATCTCTATCGAGGCTATGGACACCTTGTTGGCAATAGAGCTACGTTCGGGAGAGTTACAATGATAACCTCGTTGGGGCTATAGATGCCTAACTAGCAGCGAGGCTCTATCCAAGTTGCTTTTGAAGTTAGAATATTTATGTAGCCTGACCTGACTAAACTTGGTTTCTGCAGTAGCTCAAGGAGGGAAATGAACTCATGTGCACACACTTGAATTTTTAGTTTATGGAAAGTTCAGTCTACCTTTGGTTCTAACTCTTTAATCCTACATTTTGATTGTTTGATAGGGAGATCAAAACCAGAGATTATGGGTTCTTGATTCTAGTTTGTCACTAAAATTCTCTAAAGCATTTCCCCAGTAGAGTCGCCATTTGTTGTGTAGTTTTTGCACACACACCCTGCTGAAAGCAAGGACCCTCTTATGCTTCCGCTCTTATTGTTTTGACCCTTTAATTTTAGGGATTTACCTTGGCTTGGCATGAGCTTAAGTTTTTATCTTTCTTTCTTCTGTGATACCTTTAGGGTATTGATTGAAAATCTTAAGTTTTGAGCTTATCTTAGGTTTTTCACTGCTGTCAGGAAAATCCGCTCTTGGCAGAATTCCCCGGATCCTCTATAAGTCCAGTCATGTTTGCTTTATGCCATGGTTCAAATATTTCTAGTCTTTATGGAATTCTGTGGCATCTGGACTTATTTGAATGTCTGTTGTCTAGTCGGGTTCCCGGATTCTAGTTTTTAGTTGTCTTGTCAGCTGCATTAATGCTTCTTGTACAATTTGTGAGGGATGTATTTAGTCGATCTTTGGGGATTTTCTTGCCATTATACTTTATCATTTGCATTCAATTGATCTGAGGAGATTAATCTTGAGTTGTTTGACTTGATTTGGAGCACTAGGTTTGCAAATTGTTGGATTTGGTGGTGATTTCCTAGGCATTATCATTGTTGTTCTTTGCTGAGCACCAATAAACTATTATTTGTTGTCACTGAAATCAATTTCCAATTCATCAAATGGTATGTGCATGTTGCCTTGCTTTTGATTGATGAATGTGAGTGGTCCTTTGGCTTTCTAGATTTTCTTGGATTTTGAATTCCTATATGTTTGGGAATTTCGTGGCTTGGGTTGCTTGATATAGCTTGATTTATGGTTTCCCAAGTAAGTTTGAGTTTATTCTTTCATTCACATTAGAAGCCAGCTTGTTGGTGGGGCATAAATGATCTTTTGCAAGAACCTAGAAGTTGAGTTAACCTGAACCCCAAGCTTGCCCTATGTTTTCAATGGCAGATTTTTAGGGTTTTATGCCTAGGGCATCATCATTTCCTCTTGATTTTCTTTCAAGTGAGCCTAGAATTCAAGGATGATATGTGGGGGGCCCAAATCAAACTGATTACTGGCCCAAGGTCCTCAAATTCATGATTATTCGATTAATTTAAGTTAAGTCATTGGAAAATGATCATATTCAACATTTCAAGATCTTCATAGAATTCCTCTTTTTCTAGAATTCCCCAACATTTCACTTTCTCCTTGTTTTCCCAAAATTCATAGTTTTTCGGAGTTTCATCTTCCCCGCGGAGTTCCGCTCTATCCGGATTTTTCACAAAATCCTTTGTCCTGTCATTTTTCTGGAATTTGTAGATTATTGTTGTTTTCATGGAATTCCATCTTGGGTGGAATTCTCTGAAACTTTTTTAAAAATTAAGGATTATGAGATGGCCTGATTTATTAACTAAATTTTAAGATTAATTCAAATTATTTTGAGATGTCTCATGTTGTTTCTTTGGTATGATAATGGATCAAATAGTTATCTTGGGGGCTTTCATGTTTACTTTGCTAGAATCTGTCTGGCTGGGAATTTTCTGAAATTCCTCTTTGGCTTGTATTCTGCAGGAGGACTTGAAACCCGAACTTTGATATGATCAATTTTTATGAGAATTAATGACACCTTTCTTATTTGGTATTCATTTTGATGATGATTATTTTTTTTATGATTGATTTAACTTGGCTTTCATGTGGTATTTACTATGGTTTCTTTGTTAAGTGTAGGCTAAGTCAAGCAAGGCAGTGACAAGTGGAGCTAGGAGTAAAGTGATGGATCCAAGTACAAAAGGGTCTTCTATATCTAAAGGAAAAAGCATCGAGATGGACATCAAGAGTAACATCCCAAAGAGAAATATTACTTCCATCTAGTCAAAAGTGACAGATACAAATGTTGGACTATGGGACTATAAGGAGTTCAAGGCTAGAATGGCAGCGCAGAACCTTCCTTTGCTGGCTAGAAGGACTTTGGAATTAGGATTGGTACATGTAGCTAGATTCCCTTCTACAGTGCAATGTTATGAGTTGGTTCTTGAGTGTGTCAGGTACTAGCCAGAGGTACCCAGGGGATAGTCGGTCCCCAAGGGAGGATTGTAGAAAATTTGAATCCGGTGTCTATTGCCCAGACCTTTGACATGCCTAACAGGTCTCATGTGGTAGCTTTTGATATGCATATGGCAAGGAAATTCTATGAAGAAGATACCATCAAGGCCCAACATGTTATCAATTCTTGGTTGGAGGGGCCCGAGTCTCACTATTCCAAGCTTCCCAAATAGCTATTCAAAGCAAAGTTCAAGAAGGAATATTATGATGTCATCACTCTTCTTAGTAGGGTGGTACGGTCTAAGAGTGTTGGAATGTTTGAAAACTAGATGTTTCATGTCATTGTGAGGATGGAGCAAGATGTAGATTATCATTGGGTAGGTATTATAAGTGCCATGATTCATGAAAAAATGTGCAATTTCCTATAGACAAGGACCTTCACAATGACTTCCTACTTAGTCTATGCACTTGCAAGATTTCATCCATACAAGGGATTGAGTACCAGAGGCATCTTTGGGAAGCATGTAATCTACGAAGTTTATCCACAGTTACACCTTGGTAATTCAAGATATAGAAGGGTGAATGATGCATTCACCATGTACATCACCAAGTTACTCCAAGGTACAGAGCCTCTGAGGATTTCTAATTAGGCCAAGGAGCTAATCAAGAGATATGGGGCTTGGTTCATACAGTTTCCCACATTCTCATACATAAGGATTGATGGTTGTCAAAGGGATCCTTATCAACTTCCAAGGTATCCCACTGATCATATCATACTCTTGGAGGTCACAAGACAAATATGTGACTTTGATGCTATTGTGAAGAAGGACAAGCATAAGACTGGGTTTGGTGGAGATTTCCCTCTAAGGATAAGCGCTAGAGAGGCATGCCCTTCCATTAACTTAGCTCAGGCTTCAGAGGAGGAGATGGGCACTCTTGGGTTATCCTTCCACTCCAAGAAGTCTAGGTTTGATAGAACTGGTGAAGTACAAAAGAAATCCAGTAGAGAATATAGCCACAAGGATGATTTGGAAGACTATTGGGCTAACTACAGTGATGAGTATGAGGTCAGAAAGAAGTTTTCTAGGTTACCTGTTCAATCAGTTCAATTGTATAATGTGAGGGCCATCCTAGATCAAATAGAAGATGATGGAGACCTGATTCAAGGCCATGCTCATGAGGCAGTGAAGGAAAAACCAATTGGAGAAGTAGACTGGTTAGAGGAATAGAAAACAAAATTGGAACAACTCATGAATCCAGTGATAATGTGTACAAAATTGTGGCTTGGACACAAGATTGAGGAATTGGAGAATGCAGGTGTGCAATGCACCTATGATTTTAGGGGGGCCTTAGAGTCTCATTCTACTTCCGAGGAGTCAGCTGAGTAGGATCCTAATGGTAGGTGCAAGGTTAGCTCTCCTTTCAAAATCAAGGTTAAGGATGCTCAAGCAGAAAAGGCATAAAAAATAGGAAAATAAAGGAAACCTATTGCCAAGAAAAGGGAGCATACTTCAAAGGCTAAGAAACCAGAAAAGGATAAAACTTAAAATCAAGATCCTAACGTTAGTGCTCCTATGCTCAAGAGAAGGATAATTGTAAGGTTGTCACCAAAGGAAAAAGTAAGCTCTAAGGTTGGGGAAGAAATTAACCCACCTGTGGTAAATGTAGAAAGCTCAAGAGAAAGGACACAAGTATATACGACGAAATCGAGAACTCCTTCTCCTAAGGATAGTGTACCAAAGAAGGATACTCCTCCAATTCCTCCTACAATAGAACAACATGATGATGTTCCTTCCCCTCATAGAACTAGTAATGTGTTAGGTGAAGCCAAGGATGTAGAAGTTCATCAAGCTCAAGAGGAAGAGGAATTTCAGGAAGGTAAGCTTTATAGTGCTGAAGCCCAAATAGAAAAGGTACTACGGTCTCCCTTAGTGACCTATGAGGACTCACCTATTAGGAGTGAAGAGAATCAACCTTCTCAGAGAGAAGAAATACCAATTAGAATTCCATCACCTGTGCATAGAGAAGAGCATACTAAAGAAAGAGAAAATAAGGCGGAGGAGGTTCCTGAGGAGTAGAATTTGAGCAAGGATTTTCCTAGGGGTCAACAAGATGAAGTTGGGCAGAGAAAAGCATAGTCGAAGTCTACTGTTCCTGGCTAGTTGGATAAAGAATTGAAAAGTAAGCAGATTCTTGTTCATGACACCCCTCCTAATTGGGATGAACTGTTGGCGAGTGTAGGAAAGGGAAAAGGAAAGAATAAAGCCAGGGTCATTTCTAAGATTGAAAGAGATGAAACAAAAAATAGGGTAGTCCATATTGCTACTCTTGCTCCTGGTAAGAACAGAGATGAGGTGACTGGAAGTGATTACAATGTGCAGACCATTAACCTAGGACCTACCTCTATGGAGCAGGATATTGAAGAGTATGAGGGCTCTAGTGCGGTGATCTTAGGAAGATTGAGGAAAGAGCCTCAGACTAAAAAATAATTGAAGAAGGAGAATGAAATATTGAAGAAGTATTTGCAAGACTTGATGAAGCCTTTGCAATCCATAAGTTCCTCTTCACCTGTTGCCAGCTTCTTTCCATAGGAAACAATATCTGAGCTTGAAAGAATTAAGAGGACTAGGAATGCCATATTGAATTGGTTGCATAAGGTAAGAACTAGGGGTGATGAGGAAATCAAGGATATTCTATAAACTAGTGGAAATACCATTAGATCTATGGAGTGGTTGAAAAATGTGATGGCTCAGGTTAAAGAAGATGGTGACCTTTTGTTGCAAAAAACTAGAACCATCATGGAGTACACCGAGGAAAGGCTAGCTGATGATGGGATTCTTCCTTCTTCTAGGGCTACAAAACCTTGGGAATGGTGTGAGGTTTTACAAATAAGGAAAAAGGTGTTGAAGAAAGTGAATAAGAAAGGAAAGCATATAGAGGGCACCTTGACTGAAATTTATAAATAGTGTATCCCTTTCTTTCAAATCATGATAAGAAGGAAAAGGTTTGCACCAAAGCATTTAAATCTTGAGCAACTTAGAAGATGGTGGCAAGATGTTTATTCTCCAGTCATTGATGACCAAGTTACCGAGCATTAGCTTGAGGATGCAACAACTTGCATTGCAGTTATGGATAAATATCTAGCTCTTAGGGCTGATTGGGATAAAATAGTTGATCATTCAAGGGATGAAATTAACTCTATAGAAAGGAAATTTAAAGTATTGGTTACTCCAGCCTTGGCCGACTTAGATAGAGTCTTCTTGAAGGTGCAGGATTAAACAAATAAAGGTAAAAGGGGAAGCAGTTAATACAAGGCTACATCAGAATTTGTGCTTCCCTAATATTTTCCCTCTCCTTCACATGCGTTGGTTCGAATTATATTGGAGATCCCAAACTGACCTGGATGGAGTTCAGGCATTTAATGCATATTTTGTTTGATTTTGGATTCCTCTTGGCTGACCTATTTTATGGCCATTTATTATTGTAAACATTAGTTGGGCCGACATTCCTTTGGTAGTTTCTATAAATATGGCATTCTGCCTCATTTGTAAGGGCTGGATAGATAGATAGTTTTAATACTGGAGCAAATTAAGTAGTAGAGAAAGAGTTAGGAGTTAGTTCATTTTTGGGCAAGTGTTGTAACATAGAACACTGGAATTGTTGCTATAATTGGGTGATTCAATATAATTGAAGACAATGTGCTTTTGGTGAATTCTCTTGTGTTGATTTATCTTGCATGGTTCGTGTTGTTCCATGTTTTGAGATTTCTTGAGAAGTTTTAGATATATGCTCGATTAGAATTAGACATGATTCAATGTTTTTTATGGTTTGATGCTTGAAGTGTTTGTAGCAATCCCCGGTCCATACTTTTTGCAGCTAGTTGACTATTAGTTGCTTTGCAAAGTTAGCCTAGACCTTATATTCATTGTGCTTAGTTTAGTTGTGAATGTTTATTCCTCTCAATTGCAATAGGGTTATTTGGATGAATGTTCATGATCTGAAAATATTTAATACATTAGAAGATTGCACTATTTCTATAGGATTGCATATTCATCTGGGTCAAGTAGGAATTAGTTAATGAGGGATTGGTCCATTTCAAGTCTTTCATCATTTGCATTGTTAATCTTAGGAGTCTTCCCTAAACCCTTATCTTTTGTTACTTATTTTATCATTTTAGTTATATATAGGATTAGAGTATCATCGTATTGCTAGATTTGATAAAATTAAAGATTCAATATTTTCTTGTAGTAAGTTCCCTTTGTGATTACCACCATTTTCATATATTATCTAAGTTGTTTAGGCATTCTCGCTACCCCTGCAAGAATAAAAAATATTTTATTAAAAACAACGAGGTTAGCAGGCTGAAGAGACGTGTATTGTTGTAGGTGTGGGGCCTGATCTCCACGTACATACCTGACACTATAATATTTTAAGTTGACGGTCGATATGCATTCTTGAGATTTAATCTCAACCATTCCTCATTAACCCCATAGGAATAAAATAATATTTTACTAAAAGCAGTAGGGCTAGTGCACAATCACCAAGTGGATTTTCCCATCACTTGGAAAGAAGGTGGAGCCCATAGAATGAATGAGTCAACATTTTGAGTGGAAAAATATTATTGGCATAGGATAGGTTGGCGATGGTGATAGGAATTCAAACCTTGTTGACTCAATCTGAGTCATCTAATGCACCATCTCATAAAAAATCAACAGTTAACATTCAAAATTGAAGAAATGGCTATGAGAGTTGTTTTGTTTCGTGCGAGTAAGCAGTAATGGCGGAAATGAAATCCAGACCTACCCTAATCTGATCCAAAGGCACATAAAATATTTCTTTTGCATGATTGAAGATTGAAAACAAGTTTAAAATCATCCAGGATATCAAATTGAGCGTCCCATAGTTCAAGGTGTTTAGAGTTATGGTTTTTTTCATGAAAAAATGTCATAAGTAAAAAAAAGCATTCCTCTATGTTTCCTTTAAATTTTCTTGGATTAGGGTAGATGTTCAATTTATCTTTCTTTCAAGTTATTCCTCATTTTGTTGAATTTCTTATCAATTTGAAGTTCAATCAAACCTGTTGAAATTTTTCCTTCAAACCATGCAATAGGTTTTGAACCTCCCTTGTGTTGAAACCATAGATTAATTAGAACCTACCTATTACTAATGGCTCCCAAGGCTCAAGTTTCTAGTTCTACAACTATTTCAAGACCTCTTTCCCAAGATAGGATTGACCAATTGAAACCCTCAAGCAACAAAAAGGATGAGGGAACAACTCTATTTTATGGCCCTAGAATTAAAGAGGGATTATTAGACAAACAACACTTTAACAAGGATCATGATGTGATTTGCACAAGGTGAAAAATGTTCCAAAACTAGTTTGGAAACAAAAATTGTGGAGTTCCTATCTGCAACACCTGGAGATTGGATATGGGGAAGCTAGTTGTGCTAAAAATATATATGGATGTAGATTTTTTGAAGGATATAGCTATGAGATATGACCCTATTTCCAAAGTGGTTAGGGCATATGATGGTGTTGAAATGGTTAAGATAACCAAAGAGTAGATTGAAGAAATCTTTAAGTTTCATGAATGGAGTTGTGATATGATTCCCATTGACCTTGACACCTTCAGAAAAGGATATGAAAACACAAAGGCTATGTTCAGGTTAACAATGTTTCCCATGCATATTGCAAGTACTACGGTTGGGAAATCTAGGAAATAGATAAAAATTGGCAAGGATGAAATGGAGCCTTTCCCCATGAAGTATTTTTCTAATTACTTCAAGAAAATAGTTTATTCCTTGTGCCAAATTCTTGGATTTGATCCACCATCTACCATGCCAATGGGTTTCATGTATATGGCAGCACAGCTTCAACACCTAGCTTATAATGTAGTTTATGATTATGCCACATATATGGAAGAGAACATTCATTAGGGTTTGTCACACTGAAGGAAGGAAAAGATTGGATAAAGTTCTGGTGGTATTCTCTCTTGATGCACATGTTCCTATACAAGGGAGAGAAGATTTTTGGTGAAGATATGAAACTTAAGAAGGTGGACGAGGACATTGAACTACCAATCTAGTGTTGGAATCAGATTTTGGAAAAAAATTGATATGAAGCTTGATTATGTTGTTTTCCACAATGTCTTTGCCCCTAAATTGAGAAGGTTTCTAGTTTATGATCCACCAAGAATTCCTAAGGTGATACATGATTTTTTGAGGCCCTTGGAGAGATGGATTTAGTTGAAATTAACTCACAATTGAGGGGACATAATTCCATACCCTAGTACAAAAATATTCAGATTTTATGGAACAAATGTGAATTCACATGCATTACCAAGAGATGTGCCATTGAGGATTAGATTCATTGAAATTATGAGGAAATTGGGAGCATCACAAATGGTACACCTACTCGAGCAACTAAAGAATGGTTCATTCTTTCCTGAGTGGACCATGTTTTCAAATTTTGTCATAGTAAAGGGAGGCTGGAAAGACTTGGAGAAGGTCTTTGCACCTTACAAACTGAAGAGTGTGTGCCCAAGGAACCATGACCCAGAGGGTTTCATTGCTGATTTGAAAGAAAAGAATAGAATTCTCCTTTTTCTACAATTTTTATTATCCTAAAGATGTATTCATGAATGTTGTATATTTTCAAACACAGGAGGAAAGGAAAGAAATGTACCTCACTTTCAATAAGATGGTGGAAAAGGTTACAAAATCATATCTCAATTATGACCCTCTACCCAATATTAAGGATGAGTTGGATAGAATCATGTATGTGCTTAACAATTTTGAGATCATAGTGGGTGTTTTGAGGGAGGAATGGACAATAACTGATAACAGGAAGGATTTTTTTGTGGAAGAAGAAAAAATGAATACATTGGAGGATAAACCCTCTTATCAACCACCACAAAAAATTAGAGTGTACTGATGGAGGTAGTAAAGAAGCAAAAAACACTTCCAACCCCTAATGTATCTAAGGGGTCAAGAGCATCTTGTCCTGTGAGGTTAGCACCATCTCCTCCCAAATAGACTCCCCCTGCTATAGTTGACCTTGATTCACCTCCAAGAGGTCCATCTCCATCAGAGCAGCCACCACTCAAGAGGAAAAAGATTGAGGTAGAAAGGATAGTTGATTACCCTAAGATAGAAGAAGATGACATTTTAGTCACACTAGAAGAGATGCAATAAGGAATTCCTTCTACCCAAGGGGGGTTGTATCAAGCATAGGAGAGAGTAGCCTCAGATTAGGAAAGGTAGATTTAAGTGGCTTAAGCAATGTTGATGATCTAAGTCACGAGGCTTGCAAGACATTTTTGGAAGATAATTCTTTTGTGGAAACCAAGGAATTCAAGGATTTTGTATGGAGAGCTAAGGCTCAAGAATATGTTGAAAATGTTGCAAAGGATAGGAGCTTACACCCAGAAATTCCCGAGGAGGTTGTGCAGGAAAATGTGAGGAAGATGATGAGGAAAGAATTCTAGGGTATCACACCTGAAGAAGGCAAAGCATTAGTGAATAAAATTGGGGTATTACTACTGCCAGAATGGGACATTGTAGATGTAATTGTGTTAGAAACAATAAGAAGGCATGATAGGCCCTTGTTTCAAATAGAGGAAGAAGCCAAATTTGCATTACAGGGTTTAACCTTTAGTGAAGAATGGGATGCCTTGGCCCTTTGGTCACTATCACTAGGGTTTAGAAAGCCAAAATTTGTAGAACCAGTCAAATTCAAGGGATATTTAATTATCAAAAGAGTCTCTGACACTCCAACATTGGAAGCAAGATAAATGGTAGTTAATGTCAAAAAGTTCACTAAGGCATAGTGGAGAATGTCACTATAGAGAGTGACTTGTATAGAAGCAAGCATAATGAGATTATTGATGAGTATAAAAAAATTCAACAAGGGGTTGTTGAGCTTGAAACAAAGTTGGAATTGTTCAAGCACAATTAGAAACATTAAGGACCTAGGGCCCATCAGCTTCAAGTTATTTCGCACCTACCTCCCCAATTGCACATCCTCAATCTCCTCCTCCTCCACCTAAGCAATCCCTAGCAATAATTCCATACAACATGAGTCAAAAACCAATTGCAGTTGAGGAGCCAAGCACATTACCTGTAGCTCCATCAAATGAGCCCACAAAGGAACAATTATTGCTGCAAATTGAAGTATACAATAAATTGTTTTCACAAATTTAGGACATGATGTATGGGAATACTGTTTTGGAGCCCATGAATAAGAAAATTCATGGTAACTTAAAAAAAATTAATTCAAATTATTCTTTAATGATGCAAACAATAAAGTTGTCTTAGAGAGACAAGGATTTGGCCACTCCAATCATGGACAGATGAATCCCCAAGGCTGATAATTTGAAGCTCTTTGCATTTGGGTCTACACACTAGAAGGATAAATATCCAGAGATTGGATGCACATACAAATTTGTTAATGAGATTAAAGAACAAAGGTTTCAAGGGTATGGTACTCCTTTGGAGGTAAAAATAAGAGAGTTAAAGTCAAAATTTGATGAGTAAAAATTAGTACTGTTTCCTAATATTCATCACACATATGATGAGGTAAAACCTCTATAGGCATGGAAAGATCAAGTGGATACCACTATTGCTACCAAAGCATGCCTTATATGTGATAATGTTGATATATATGTATTGAAAAATGTGCTTGAAAACTTGTCTTTCATCATTAGTTTCCTGGAGGAATATGACAAAAGGCCAATTCAATAATGGCTAAATATGCTCCTTACAGAAAGAAGATGGATGAACTCCTGGGTTTCAATTGGCCTTATGAAGCAGAATATGAATTGTGGAAGAATACTTTTATTGATGAGTTGGAGTTGTAGGCACAGGGATGGAGAACACATATACATGGTTGAGTATAGTGTAGGTTGTAATGCATAAAATATATGTTTCTCCAAATTCAAATTATGAGAGGTAATTGCTAACTATTGGTGACTTGGACTAATGTTGGATGTTGATCTAGATATTGATCCATGTTTTTCTTTCTTTCTACACAGATTTTGTCTTTTGGTGAAGATGAAGATAAAGATGCTCCAATAGTTTGAAGACCACTCTCTTCAACGAACTTCCTTTTGGAAGGCGTCGAAATCTCCACCAACTAAAATGCAACCTTTGTCTCATATGAGGATATTCTATTGGTTTTTGTAACCATTCCTCATGGAATGATTATTTTAGGTTGTCAAATGAAAATATGACAAGTGTACTTTCAGTCTAAAGCTTTTTTTTCTCCCTTGTTTCATATAAAATAGAATTCAGGTCCATTAGTGCAGGTCTTCTCTTTTATTATTGGATCTAAAAATGCAAATTGATACACAGAGAAAGTATTTTTTGAGTCTGTATGTTAGGTTTTGAGTCAAGTAAATAAGTTTTTATAAATTGTATGTTTTTCAAGCATGTTTGAGTGAAAAATGAAAACCTTTGGGTCTATTGTCTCTCCATCTATAATATTTTATACGAGTTATTAATGAAAACTTGATCAATGACCATTCATTAATTTTCATTGTGCATTGCAGTGAATTATGTCTTAATTCTGGCTCTAGTTTAATGAATCAGTTAAAATGCCTTGATTAAAGCATGAGTTCATATGAATATTTAGTGGATTTGATAAGTAGTAATAGAATATAAGAATTTGATATGTGTGTTGTAATGAAATTCCACATAGATCATGGATGTTTGAAATTAAATTTACCTTACAAAACAATTAATTATGATTTAACTCCCTACCCTAAGATAAGACACTAATCTAATAGGTGTTAGTGCATTTCCTATGGTTCTAATCTTTCAATTTGAGAAAAAATTCATAAAAAAGTTTATAATCGATTTATTTTGTGTGTAGTTGGTATTTTGTGGTATTCTTAACTTTAGATTTTTAATCCTCTTTAAGGAATTGTCAGTTTCTTGAAGGATTTCATCTATTTAGCATTTCAATGGGAATATATCTGCTTTGTGTAGAATGTGTGATATAATTTTTTAAAAGATTGTATGATGCACATTGTGGGATCACCCTCTCAGGTTTTGCAAAGCCCAAAGTACAAGATAGGGGTAAGTGCACCAAGATGGTTCCCAAAAAGCGGGCTTAAGTGGCCTCTTTTTTTTTGAAACCAGGAAATAATGACCTTGGATGTGAAATTGAGGATAGTTAGACTCAAAATTTTGAGATGGAACAAAAAGAAGGATCAAAGTGCTCTGAGTCTACTTTCTAAACTATTAATTTATTTTGAAAATGGTTCAGATTAAGGGGTTCAAATGAGGGACGTACACAAATTGGTGTTGTTTTTGTCAAAAAAACATAACATAGGAACTCTTGTATGACCCTCGTACGGTGAATTTATTTTTAGTATTTTTAAAATTGCTATGGTCAAAAGTTAGCTAATAGTATGTAGTTGATGCACAATTTTTCTAATAATTTTTTAATGAATATTTTATTTTTTACTAATTTTCAAAGTGGACACTTCCTGAAAAACATAATTTTAGCCTTGCTACCCCTACAAATTTGAGAAACTAATTGATTTTTTTGTTAAAAAAAAAAAATAGAATAGAGTCTAGTTTCTAAAAATGTAATTTATTTGAAATTTTGATGAACGGCATTAATTTATAATGAAAAAAACACCAAACACTACTTTTTGCCAAAAAGAGACATACAAACAAAAGAAATTATGGATGAAATGCTTAACATTGTTAGAAAGTGAAAAAAATTACATTGTTGGATAGCTAAGACAGAACCTAACATTACCCAGATGTTCGATTTG
>VDFB02105785.1:61795939-61819249 GCA_007258455.2 Sequoia sempervirens | reverse complement strand
CTAAAGCACGTTGTATTCCGTACATTCATACAACATCAGAGACAAGGTTGAACACACCAAAATGACTAACGACCTAGCCTTTTAACTAAAAGGCTAGAATGATATAATTAAATAGATTAAGCACTCTCTAATATTATAAAGTAAATAAGAAAGAGGGATGAAAATGAGGAGAATCTCACCAATGAACTTGTTCACAACTGATCCTCTCAGAGCTCGCACACCTACACACAACAAGAGAGAAAATATTGGGTGGTTATATAGGGGTCTACCTTAGTCAGACCCCCGTTTAGGTATTTCCACCACCACAGATAGCCAAAAGAATGAGATAAAGAAGTAATAACATAAAGAAAGCACAAGCACTTCAAAACAGTACTATGCTACTCAACCAAATGATAGAGAGGAGAGGGAAGCTTACCACCTCCACCAAGAGCACTCAAGGCTACTTGGGGCAGAAATAAGAGGAATTCAAGTCTCTATTGCAAATGGCATGGTCCCAAATGTGCTCTATTGAGTTGATGGAGTGAGAATTTGTTGCAATGGAATGCTTGGAATGCTTGGAGTGAGTGAAGATGAGCTTGAGAGAGTGAGAATATGGAAAATTAGTTTGCTCAAGAGTTGAAGTGAAGTTCTGAAGAGTTCTCAAGGGTTGAAATGCAAGTTGAAAGAGTGAATATGAAGGAATGAAGGAAGAAAATGGCATATCCTAGGTCGGTCGGCCGAAGGAGGCATTACAAATTCACTGCCAGTGAGAAGAGTAACGCCTTTGTTGGCTCAACTACATGTCTACCCATAGATAAAACATGTCAAAAAAAGTGGTGACATGTCTACCCATAGATAAAACATGTCAAAAAAGAGGTGACATGTCTAACCGCAGATAGAACATGTCAAAAAGTGGTCGGACATGAAGAATGTAAAAATTTCAAAGGGGGGTCTACTTAAGGGACACGCAATTCAAAAGTGACTATTCTCTTAGAATGATTCATCATCAAGGAATCCTTTCAAAAGATGTTTACTTCACCAAGGAATTCAAAAGGAAGGATATGCCCTCACGCGAGGAGAGGTAGATTTTTTCATACTTCAAAGCAAGGTCTTCAAGTACTTTCTTTACAAATTCGTGATGAAGGAAACACATTCCTTTAGGGTTCCAAGTTGATAATGTTATTCTAAGGGAAAATTATTGTGAAGACCTTCAAGAAAATATTTGTTGGCAATGAATTAATTTTCTAAAAATCAAAGTGTTGAAGAAGAGCATTGTCACACATAGGAGGGACAACTCAAGCAAAGAAGAGAGAAAGAAAAATACAAAGGGCACAGGGGGATCTGGTTTAGCAAGGTCAGATCTATCCAAGCTCATATAATAATAGGTAATCACAATGCAAGGTGAAAGATCATCAATCCCCAACCAGATCAGGAAGAATGCATAGAAAACAAAGAAAAAGATAAAAAATTGGGTCAACATGGAAGGGGAGCCTAAATTCCCCTAACACTTTGCATCGGCCCTAATTTAATCAAAAACTCAATCACGAACATGGAAGAATGATGGCACAAATAGAAGAAGGTTCATGACACAAAAACCACACCTATATCCAAATACTAATAGGGGTGATGAGGTTCATCTAGGCACACATAGCATGGGTACGAGGGAACACATCACAAAACACACACAAGATCAAGAAAATGGGCCTCCTCCTAGCATTGATTAGCCAAGAGGTCATCTAATTCCCAATCTAGATCCTCATAAGGGGAAGGAGGATGAGCCTAAAAAGGTGGAATGTTAAGAGGAGGAGCATTTGGCCCTCCCGCAACAAGGGCCAATGAAGAGGGTCATTCAAGGTCCTCTCCACCAAGCTCTTGTGGAGTTAAATTCAGCAATTTCATGAAAATTTCCAATAGGGTCGGGACTTCATCCAAGGAATTGAACATGCATCACATGGGAGTACCATGCCTATTCTCAACAGATGAGGTAGGTTGTACCTAAGATTCACCACTAGGTTCACTGAATGACTCGGGGGTGGTGACAAACTTAGGGGAAGCTAGGACTGGTTATGTCACAAGGACATAACAAGTCATTATAGGGACACCCTATGAGGAAGGTGGACTCCTCTTATGTCCTTCATTGCCAGAAGAACCAACCTCCACCTCTTTCTTTGTTGGAGGAGATGAACTCCCTACAAATGAAGCTAGGGGTGTAGAGGAAGAGGATAGAACCATAGCGGACATGACCGAAGTATTAACCATTTCCACGGGCTTTGGGAAGGGCTAAACATCCAAGACAAACATTAGCAAAGGTAGCTCCACTGAAGGAGCAATAAATACATGTACCTATTTAGAGTTACGCACATTAGAGCTCACAATGGAAGCTAAGAATGAACCTGACTAAAGAGGAATAGAGGGAAGGGAGGAAGGAGATGTTGTAGGAGGTTCTAAAATAGGAGTGGTTGTTTCTTCCTCCTTCTATTGCGAGGTGGCCTGCTCAGCCAAGAGAGCCTTTCAATGGTGCTTGCACTCTTGTGCAAGGTGTTTCATATGGCTCTTGGAGTTAGAATCCAGAGCTTGCAAAGGGACAAGAGGTTCTTGCTCGACCATAGGAATGTCTATTATGGTCATTTTAGGTGGAGGAATAGGTTCCTATACGGGAGCAAGGGGAGCAGGTTGAGGAGCAATAGGAGGAGTTGTCTCGAGAACCTTGGAAGTGGGCCTCTTTCTGCTCACTACCTTAGGAGTAGGAGCAGTAGGAGGCTGTAGAGGTCAAGACAAGGGGGAATCTCCTCAGAAGACCTTCTTCCTTTCATACCAAATAGGTCTAGGCTCCGTCGATAGAACAGGAAGCTCGAATGTGGGACACATAGGCTTTCATCAAGTGGGCACCAAAGGGTTCTCCTGCAAATGAGGAATAGAACTTGACGGTACCATAGTTGAATGAGAAGAAGCATCATACTGGGCAGTGGAAGAGGAAAAATGAGGATCACAAGACAACTTCTCTTCTTTCCTCTTTCGAGCCTTAACAACATTGTTGTCAGCCTTCAAGAAAGCCCTATGTGAAATAGTATAAGGCGAGGGAGGATACCTTACCTTCAGCCTCAAACATCCTTTCTTATAGTTTTGATATGTTTTATGCAAAAGGTTCATCTTAGGTGGAAGGGGACCCATGGGTGCAAGCCATGGGTGATCCAAGGAGTAGCTTCCATGTGCAACTAGCGGTCGATAACCAGTGTTGCAGATTACATGCATGGAGCCTCCATGGATAAATTTTAAACATTTATGCATAGCAAAGGGTACCACGTTCATCGCCACCAACCAAGGGATACCCAATTTCACTCTAAAGAGTTTAGATATAGGGATGATATCAAATAAGAGTTTTATGAACTTAGGATCAACTAGGATCGATAGGAAAATGCTACCTAAGGGGGTACGTAAAGCCCATCATGTGTGCTAATGAAACTCACAAGAGCATCATATCCATACTTATGTAAAAATTTTATTAGTATAATATCCTCTATTATTATATTCACTTGTGATGTTGGGTCAATGAGAACACCTGCTACGATGTTCTCATTGATCCATGCAAGAATGTAAAGAGGAGATGGTTCCCTATTGAAGCCCATCGACAAGTCCTATGAACTAAAGGTTATGCCAACACTACTAGCCACAAGCTACATAGAGGGGATGGGTTGATGCAAGAAGGAATCCATTATGCACACTAGACATTGCTTTCACAAAATTTCCAAAGGTTATTGGATAAGACAGTGACCCAATAAAGGTTTCATTGTGCAATACCTTTGGAACATTCCAACTACGCCACCTAGGGGTCATAGGTTAGGTTGCAAGGTCCACCTTACAACACTCACACCTACAACACTCCTAGAGTACGAGGAAAGGGAATATTAGTATCACAAGAATGGAACCAAAATGGTTCACGTCAGGTTCACCAAAAATGTAAGAGAGGTGGACCACCGCATACAAAACCCTAGGTCACAGAGGGTCAAGACATGAGAGGCTACCCTAACTTACCTCAGCTAAGTGTATTGTATAGGGTTATGAGGATGAGAATAATTAGGACTACAATGTACCACAATCACTCTACAATCTTGAGTTTCAATGTGGGGCTAGGCAAGTCAATTATTAGCTCCAACTTTGCACCTCACGGAGCTCTCTGCACTACGATGTCAATGTGGACTTTGGATGATAGCGTAGCACACTGGTGTCTCTAAAGCATGTTGTAGCCTTTACGATTAGACAACAACATAGATAAGGTTGAACACAGAAAAATGACTAATGGCCTAGTTTTTAACTACAAGGCCAGAATGATATAATTAAATAGATTAAGTACTCTCTAATATTATAAAGTAAATAAGCAAGAGTGATGAAAATGAGGAGAATCTCACCAATGAACTCATTCACCAACTGATCCTCTGAGAGCTCGCACACCTACACACAACAAGAGGGAAAATTTTGGGTGGCTATATAGGGGCCTACCTTAGTCAGACCCCCGTTTAGGTGTTTCCACCACCATGGACAACCAAAAGAATGAGATAAAGAAGTAATAAAGTAAAGAAAACACAAACACTACAAAATAGTACTATGCTACTCAACCAGATGATAGAGGAGAGGAGAGGGAAGCTTACCACCTCCACCAAGAGCACTCAAGGCTGCTTGGGGGAGAAATGAGAGAAACTCAGGCCTCTACTACAAATGGCATGGTCCTAAATGTGCTCTACCGAGTTGATGGAGTGAGATGTTGCTGCAATGGAATGCTTGGAATGCTTGAAATGCTTGGAGTGAGTGAAGATGAGCTTGTGAGAGTGAGAATATGGAAACTTAGTATGTTCAAGAGTTGAAGTGAAGTTGTGAAGAGTTCTCAAGAGTTGAAATACAAGTTGAAAGAGTGAATATGAAGGAATGAAGGAAAAAAATGGCCATATCTCGGGTCGGTCAACCAAAGGAGGTGTTACAACTTCACTGCCAATGAGAAGAGTAACGCCTCTACTAGCTCAGCCATAGGAATCTGCCAAGGATGTAAGCGCACTACATGGATGTCTGCACATTGCACGGGAATCCCTAATAGAGATGCCTCCATCGACACACAAAATAGGTGCTACATGGACCGCCAATAGTGGGCTTAGGTGAAATTAAGCCTCTAAATTTGGTTTTCTAAGGTGGATAAGGGTAAAAAGGGGAATTGCACCTACACTACTGAATTTGACACCATTTTCTAATAGACATTCATCGGTCATTCGACAAATGTTTGTCGAAAACATGATGAAATGACGAAAAGACTTTTGTCATTTTTTCATCGAAAGGCTGACGATGAATTAAATGTAGAAATAACGGCACAAATTTTTCGGTCATCGACATCATAAAATGACTCAGATGTTCGTTAGAATATCGATGAAAACTTTGTGTATCCACTAACAAATCACACTAGAAGTTCATCACCATTTCGACGAAATGGGCAAGGAGTAGTGTCAAAACAACACCAGAAGTTCATCGCCATTTCAATGAAATGGGCAAGGAGTAGTGTTGAAACAACACCAGAAGTTTGTCACCATTTCAATGAAATGGGCAAGGAGTAGCATCAAAAAAATAGTAGAAGTTCATTGCCACTTCGATGAAATGGGCAAGGAGTAGCGTCGAAACAACACAAGAAGTTCATTGCCATTTTGATGAAATGGGCAAGGAGTAGTATCGAAACAACACCAAAATTTCATCAAAATTGCGATGAAATGGGCAGGAGTTATGATGAAGCCTTCGTTGCAGCTATAGCAGCTTCGTCAAACCTTTTTTGGTGATTTTCCGATGGTTTTTGTCGAAATTGTGATGGAAAAATGTAATTTTTTTAAAAAAAATAAAAATTCATTGAAATGTACCATCATAGAGACTGATGACTGATCATACATACAAACAACAAGATGCATAGATGCATAGAAAAATAATTACACTTGAGATAACTGATCATACATACAGACTGTAAGATGCATAGAAAAAGCATTACACTTGAGAAGAACCAAGGGCTAACAAGGGAAGGAGTTAAGAAACAACTCTACCTATCATCACAGTTCTATTATTCCCCCGAAGAGAATCCTGCAAAGACAAGTTTACAATACCAAGTCAAATAATATGAAAAATACTTACTTTCATACAAATTAAATGATTATTCTCACAATGGCAATTGTCTAATTACAAAACAATTGCATGAAAGGTTATCCATGCTTCATAAGAGATGACTGATCATACATACAGACTATAAGATGTATAGAAAAAGCATTACACTTGAGAAAAACCAAGGTCTAACAAGGGAAGGAGTTAAGAAATGTTTGGATTAAAGAGAAAATGTGTAGGGAAAATTTTTAGTGTCAAGAGAACAGAGCTTGTAGAACATATTCTTGACCTAATCAAGCTTTTGAAAAACTTAAAAAAAATTAAAATACTAACACATACATGATACATGTAATGAACTTCCAATATCTGGTATCTTTTTCATTAATGCAGAGGTAGGTAAAGGAGAAATAATTATAATTGTAACACTATTCATGGTCTAGTAAATTATGTTCATAATTTGTGTTCAATGGACCTTAGTTTTATCATTATATTTCCCATCTAATACCATATTTTAATCCAAGGTTCAACTATATCAGATCTAAAGAAGCACCTTCAATTAAACATTTAAAGTACTATAAAATAAGGTAAGACTTTTACTTGAGAAAGATTGGGTACACTTGTAGGATTAAAGTTCTCACAATCAGCAAGATTTATTGGCACACAGACACAACCTACAACATATGAAGTAATGGATGACTACAAGCTAGAGAAATGGTCCTTAATATGTGACTAGTTTGCAAATTGATTGGTAGAAAATAAGGTTACAAACATAGCTACATAAAAAATTATGAGGACAATCTACTGTAATCATCAAAATAGATGAAAAGTGCAAAGGAAAGAGTCGAGCTACATCTCTAGAGCCTAAAAAAAACACATGCAAGAAATATAAAAAAAAAGAACAAACTATTTTTTGGATGAATACAAAATAGTGCCTTCAACAAGTGATTCATATGCTTTCACACCTGACATAGGACATTAAGAAGATTTTAGTCTTCCTCTGAAATTAACTACTTACAGAATAAACCCAAAAACCAATATTATATACCTCCATGTCTAACCGAGGGTAGGTATAAGAGAAAAAAATTTCTTCAATTCAATGCCGAAAAATATCAATGTGTGTGTACGTTTGTATTACTCAAAATATCATTTCACTACCTAAGGAAAAATACCAAAGTGATGTTTTAAATTTCAATCTTCACATAGGCTCCCTTATTTCTACACATGCATATACAAGCATTATTTGAGCTCTAAACTATTCAAATATTAAGGATTTGATTAGCTATAAGATGGAAAGTTGTTGTTTAGACATAATCCATTATCTTTTACATATCTTTATTCATTCCTAGCGCTTCAGATAAATTTGTGTAAATGAGACAGAAATGTTAATCTTTTATGACAAAGAAAATTCTTAAAAGGAGGGGGGAGAGAGCAAAGGGTAGGGGGCAAGAGAATGCTTGAATGTATAGAAAAGTATAACATTTTGATAATTATAACAATGAAATAAATCTTAATTTTGAAGCATTAATATCATTTACAACATTTATGATCAAGAATGAATGTAAGTAGAGAAACTTTTGCAGACCTATAGATGGTACAAAATTTAATGGTTAAGTCGAAGTCTCCCATCAACAACAAGATCCAAATATCCGTGTATCTATCTCAATCAAGCCTCTAAACCCTTCAGAGCTATCAATTTTTCCACTAACCTATTATGCAGAAAAGTCAAATTTTAGAGTTATGTCACCACTAAAAATAGAAGAAACAGAGCTTTGAAACCAAATCCACACACAACACAATGTGGTATTCATACAAAGCCATACAAACAAACTAAACTCAGAACATTTGAATGGAAACAACTTCAAATTATGATGCAAAGCATGGATTCAAGGTATAAAGAATCATTTTTCTACCACCATAGTGAAAAGTTAGCACTTTCTTTCATCTTTGTATATTGGTTTGATGCTTCAAACGATGCATTTCTTATATTGAAAAGTGCATTACCTTATTGATCTTCTCTTTGTTTCGAGAATAGTTTAATATTCTCTACTTAACAGGGCCAACCACACGATAGTGGAAGCTCATTTGGCCCCTCGCTCCCCCCCACCGCCCCTCACATCACTCTCAATTCCCCATACCCAATCATATAACATTAATCATTCATTCATCCATTAATAATATATAACATTCATTTATTCATCCATTAATAACATATAACATTCATTCATTCATCCATTAATAATATATAACATATTCATCCATTAATAACATATAACATTCATTCATTAACATATAACATTCATTAATTAATATATTCACATTCATTCATTAACATATAATATTCATTCTTTCAATTTTTACATATTATCAAAAATATGGTTGTCATGATATGATTACAATCACTTTTTTTTTGTTTCTTTTTTAAAGCTACATAAAGCTAAGTGGAGTATCATTTTCTAAATCAATATATGTCCCCCCTTTAGTTGTTCTTCCCTCTACTCATGATCTTAATGTACACCTATTTTGCTTCATGACGGACATCTGCTATTGCAATAAGAAAGAAATGTTAAACTGATATGTTTTATTATTATTGTCACAAGTATTTCATTAATTAAAAGAACATTAGAGTGGTTCTCTTTACCTGATGGGTCCACATCATGTTCCTGAACTTATGTTACATGACTCATGCTCAACATGTTGAACACCCTCTAAATCTTGATTTGCAGTTGAAACACGAAAGGTTACATTAATTAATACACCAATTGAAATTAAATATGTTTAAGAGAACATGAGGGTGGTCCTCTTTACCTGATGGGGCCACATCATGTTCCTGATCTTCTCTAGCCTGATCATGCTCAACATGTTGATCACACTCTACATGTTCTAAAGTTGAAACATGAAAGGTTACATTAATTAATATACTAATTGCAATTAAATATGTTTAAAATAACTTTAGAGTGGTCCTCTTTACTTGATGGGGCCACATCATATTCCTCATCTTCTCTATCCTAATCATGATCAACATGTTGATCCTGCTCTACATGCTCTAAAGTACTGGGATGCACACCATGACCTTCATTTGCATGTTGTGCTCCACCCTCACCAGGCTGCATTCCAATGTTATGTGCAGTATTATCATTGCTTGAATGTTTAAAACAAATAGGCATGTAATTATTTTATGGTGCAAATTAATATTGAATAGATTGCAAAAGTATTCAATTTTAAATAAACTTTATTAAGTTTATTTACCTATGTGTTGATGCAGTGGAAGATTGTGTTTTCCCAGTCAAGACTCTTAGGAATTCATCCACGGCTCCATAGCCTTGCTGGAAGGCAATCTTCAGGTCCTCTTCTGTGGGAACTCTGTTGAATTTAGAGCCCTACATTTTTGCATAATATCATGAATTTTGCTTCTATAGTATGATAAAACCAAAATTGTTTTCAATTTATTATAATTTGGATGCAATATTTCATTTATTGATACCTACAATTCATGCGGCTAATTTCATATAGCCACTAGAGCCAAGTTTGGGTTGCCCATGCTTTTCTAGTCTTTCCTTTGTTTCTGTCGATGTGTCGGGTAGCCTATGAAAAGTTTGAAATACGTTAGATTATGTAAAAAGAAAGAGTAATTAGTATATAATTACATTGTTGATAGTATCACATACCTTCCTTGGCCCGGTGGTGTCTTTCCTTTTTTCTTTTCAACCTTCTCCTTTCCATCTAACACTAGGTCCTTCCACTCCCTCTCCAGAATCATGGGGGGACGCTCGTACTTTTTGTTCTTCTCTAAATATGACCTATATTGGTCCCTCACATACTTTAGATAGGTACCATCTTTCTTAAGGACCTTGGTTTGGTTGAATTTTTTATCATCGAACAACACAACTAAACGGTTAATGAGCTCATCTTTTAAATCTTGATTTTGGGCATTCCACTGTGTATGTATGGTGGGCCCGAAGAGCTCCAATGTAATATCACTTATATTTTTATAAAAAACATCATTTACTACAAAATGATCATGGGATCAATAATCTAAAAAGAGCAATCAATAAGTAAATTTCAATTGGATTATATATAATAATAATTAAAACATTTTAAAGTACCTGGGACTTTCTCTATGTTTATGGGAATGAAATCTTCGGTCACCATAAGTGTGACCGGAAATGTTATCATACTAGCAATATGGGAAGATCTAGGAAATGCTGCTAAAACATCACCAATACTAGTGGCCTCTGCATCCCCAGGTACATGTCCTAACGCATGTTTTGGCATGTGTTCGCTGCCAGAAGATGCATTAACAGATGCCTACGTGGTATGTGTTGCCGACATTTTAGACGACAATATAGGCATGGATGATGGGGTTAGATGATGTGATGCATGCATAGGAAGATTAGGATAGACACTTGTACCAACCCCTAGTCCTTGGGCAGCACTTGAAGTACCCTGATCATGGCCAGGAGCATCATGAGGAGGCAAATAACTTTGTAAAAACAACACAGTTTATTTCATGACAAAAGAGTACAAAATATCAAACCATGAATGAACTTATATTATAATTAAAGACCTCATGAAAACTTACTTGCAAGTTTTGTAATCTCTCAAACAATATTTTAATCCTCTCTCTTATCTCATCTGTTTGAGGCACTATGAACATCAACTTAACCATTTCTTCATTGCATTTTTTTTGGAGCTTCTTTATCATATCAAGAGGGTGTTGGTGCCATTTCTGGTTCTCTCATTCTCTAGTTGTGTACTCTTGTTTTTCATGATAAAACTTTGGCTATGGGGTGTTTATCATTTTAGCACATGGGTTAAATGGGCTCCCACAAGGGTTGAGCCCAGCGTGCTAGTTTTCATCTCTCTGTTGGGGCAGCCTATGTTAGGGTTTTTCCTGGCTTTTCTTTTCCCCATTTTTGGGCTTTTAGTTTGGTTCCCCTTTCTGTTTTGCTTTCCTTGGCTTTTCTTTTGTTTTATCGGAGGCAGAATGGATGCTTGAATGGAACTAGAACTTTTCCAAATTCTGAACTTCTAGTTCCTATTCACGCATCTGGCCCGGTTCCAATTTCGCCTTATTGAAGTTTCATTTCCTTTCTACCCTACGTCGGTCGCTAGTCATTTTCCTCTCTACGTTATTCCCTTTCTTTTTTGCTTTGTTTCCTTTGGCGGGCAAAGGATCGGAATGAAAATAGGTTTTGGAACCTTTTCAGGGTTCCAGTTTTAGGTTCTATTCTACTCTCGTCTCCCTTCCTTTGTCTTTTGCGGAGGTGGGTCTGGGTTGGCTTTTGGTCTTAGATGGTCATTTTGGTTTTTTTTTCTTCCCCCGCTTTGGCTCCGACTCCGTCTCTTTCTTGGTTCCGGCTCCGACCTTGTTTGGTTCCTGTTCTGCTGGCTTTTTGATTCATTGACCTGTCTGCCCGATTCATTTTAACTTAAGTGGTTCCCCCTGAGCCCCTTTGTCTCATTGTTGACCGGCCCCTAGCTACCATTATCACTAGCCCCACGTTGCCTTCACTGTGACCTTTGGCGCTCGGGACTACATCTCGGTGACCCCTGCTTGTATCCCTGAGGCCTTATCTTCTCGGCCAGTGTTTGTTATGTCAGGGAGATGTCTCCACGAACTCCTCTTGGTCTCACCGACAAGTGCATGTGGAAGTCTCTCGGCAGTAGGTGTTCTTTGGTTTTCCTTCAGTGTAAGTTAAGTCTCTCGATATGAGGTCTCAGTGATATTGGTTTGTCATACCGACTGGCATAGGAAGGAGTCATATCGGCATGAATTTTTCTCTTGGTATGATGTCATAGTGAGTGTTCAATATCACACCGACCACTGTTGGAAATTTATCTTTGACAGGATATTCTAGAGGTCTCAGTGAACAGAAGTTGTCACGTGGTCTTTCAGTGAAACTCATGGCTATCGATATAGTGTCTCAGCGAACCCATCAAGTCTTGGTGACTAAGTCTTATGAGGGACTTTCGGTGAAGGGTTTGTACTGTCTTAGCAACTCTGAGTGAATGAAGGGCTCTTGGTATGACAAAATATATTCTACAAGAGGTCTCCCCAATGATAGTATGCTATAGCAACATTCATGTGGGAGAAGGTTGCATCAGCAAAAGAAACATAAAGTCACAACGACATCACATAAAGGGTTTTCTTTCAAAGGCTCAATCGATGAGAGTTATTTTCTTCGGGGCGAGGTCTTCTTGACTCCCCTTGGTCTCCTTGAGATCCTTTTTTCTGCCCCCCGCCATGCTCTCAGTATGACTTTTGGTATCATTATGATCTCTGGGCGACTTCATGATGTCTCTCCGAGATCTTTCGTTTGGTGGTTCTTGTTTGATGTGTCAGGGAGATGTCTACCTGACCCCTCCATGTCTCACCGATTATGTTAACCCTTCGATGTGACTCCCTTTGGCCGTGGGTACTTTGATATGATGTCTAGCCGACCTAGACAACTCTTGCTGACTATGTTAAATGCTTAATGTAACATGCAATTTTTGGCGAGAGGTTATCTTTTCTATTAGTGATCTATGGCTTTGCCTCCCATGAGGATAGCGATATGTCAACACGTGTCACGCTGAGTCCCTTTCCTCATTGGGGCCTACAGCCACAAGGAAGGCCAGGTGGCGCGATATCATTCAGTGATCAACGGTGGGCATAGGAGTCATATGTGGTAACCTGGTTCAATCGCTAATCAAGATTTAAAAGACAACCGCCTGATCACTATTGATAGATAGTCGAGATTCAATTTCACATGTTTCCAGGGTTTCTATTATGTTCACGCATGAAGCCTAGAGCATTAATGGCGATACAAAGTTGGTTGTTGGCTCCACCGAGCTAGCATTCATGGCGACATGACTCTGGTACAAGGATGACATGGCTCAAGTATGGACATGTGGATTTGGTGGCAGATTTGGTGCAAGTTGATTGATCTTTGTTTGTGCGGGAATGTCTTTCCTGCAGCAACCTGACAAGTGACATTTATGAGACTAGAAAAGTAGTTGAAGAACATGGCAATTAGAATTTGACTTGCCACTGATGTGGCCCTGAGCTAGATGGCGACCCCTAGACTATTTGAAAAGGAATTTCTAAATCATTTGTAGAGGTCTTCGGCCAAATACTGAAATTAGAATAAAAAGAGCACAAAGTCACAGAGTCAGGTTTTTACCAGATTTTGAGGTCTAGGGTTACAGTCTGCAAATTGTAAGCTTCTTGGATGCACACCAGAACCCGAATGTATTTGTTTAGGTCTTTGAGTCTCTCCTTTGGATTGTACATTTGAATTGTTAATGAAATTGATCAAGGATCATTCCATTAGCCTTTGTAATACTTTATTGCATTGTCTATTTTGATAATAGCTCATTTTCAAGGAACAGGTTAAATTACTTTCATCATCTCAGAAATTTATATGTATGATTGAAGGATTTGATAAGTAGTCTTTAAGATCTGATCACTAGCTATGGGATTAATAAGGTTAGTTTCACATAGGCTTTATTTTTCCAAGTAACCATTCCTTCTGTTTGTAGATTGTCTTGACTCCTAGCCCAATGGATATGGCACTGATCTGATATATGCTATTTGTCTTTAGGGTTTTAGTTATCTTGCTTAAGAACATTCATTTTATTTAATCAATCTTGTTTGATGTCTTTCCCTACCTTCTGGTTGCTGCAAGTATTGTGTTACTGAGAATCAAGCAATATTTGAGGTTCTCAATACTTGGCATCAGGATTCATCTGCTATAAAAGCAATGTCTGGTCTTCTTTAAGGCATTGTGTGGGTATACCCACCCTGGTTATGCAGAACCTAAAGTGCAAAAGATCTCAGTGTTTGATTGAATCTTGTTAGTTGGTCTAGGACCTCTGAGCTGCCCTTGATTGGAGATGGCTATTCCATAGGTAGAATAGGAGACAAACTTGGTTTGCAAGGAAAAAACCACCAACAAGATGGTGACTCCACTAGGGAGTTACTCAGAAATCCAGTTATAAAGTGCCATATCAAAAGAGTCATATCAATTCCCATGTTGGTTTTGTTCAAAGCTTGAAGAATCTATGGCCTGGAGAAAAGTTTTGTGGTAGTCAGCCTGAAATATTTATGGTGCTATGCTGGTGGAACGAGCTCAGAGAAGGACTTATATGTAAGTGGACTTCATATCATTCAAAGTTCTATCCTCTGCAAAGAGGTGGTGACTCTGTCAAGGTAAACCCATTGAAGATTTGAAGAATGTTCCATAACTGCAACGTTGCTAGGTATTCTTCATGTTTTTGAACACTTTAGAAAGAAATGATGATTCCCTATCTAGTGATTTAGCACTACCAAAGGGAAAGGATAATAGCAATTTTATACATACTTCAAAGTGTATAATATGTGATGTCTATTACATTTGGTGAAGTGTGTTTTGTGCCTCTAATAATCTTAGGGAATTTTTATTCAATCAATATTTTGGATTCATGAATGTTGTAACTTAGAACCTTGTATGGGGTTAGTCTGATTGAATATCAATTTATGAGGGTTCTCATGTAAAATGGGAAGTAAAAATATGCAAGGAAGACAAGTTGTACCATGCCCTCAAAGGGATTGCAGAATGGGTCAACAATCTTTGGTTCAAAAATTGTATGATCTCAAGAGGGAAGAAGGAGAATCACCATATAGGTTGTTCTCAAGACTTTTGGACTACTTGGTAGAAATTCTAGAAGATTTCAGACCTGATGATTATGTGTGCATTGATTTGTTTTGTGAGATTTATGAACCTGGGCTGAATACTTTTTTGGAAGATCTAAAGCCTCGTAGCTTTGATCAAGTACCTGAGTGGATAAGGATGATCGAATCAGCTAAGTATGGTTATGCACAAGATGCAGACTCTCAGAGTGAAGACAAAAATTGTCCTCCTAAGGAAAGTCAGACAACAATGCAAATAAGTGAAGGGAACATGTCAAAATATGAGCATTACATTCAGCCCACAGCTGATACATGTTCAAATCTTTGCAGCAGTGATGAAGCTGATGACACATGGGATGATGACAGAGTAGACATGCAAGAATCTTTTTCTTGTAGTATCTTGGAGGATGGAGAAGCAGATTAGGAATAGGGTATTATCCCATGCCATGGTGTGATAAGTGATCATGATGATGAAAGTGAAGTCTCAAGTACTCATTCTGAGGAGTTTGAGTATAGTTCATATATTGATGATTTGTCTTGTGATGAAAGCAATGGTGAGGCTGACATCTCTGATTGTTGTTATGAGGATTATGATTTCTTTTCTAAAGATAATATGGAAGCATACTGCTCAGATGAAGAGTACATTAGTATAGATGCTTATTGTGACTATAGGGAATGTGACTTAGTTTCACAATCACTTAAGCATATTCATGGTGAGAGAGATGCACAATTTGAAGAAAAACATGTGTATGATTAGTGTGTTGATTCAAGACATATTCTTGAGTATGATGATGGTGCTAACTAGTGTGCTTATGACCCTTCTCTACATGACTATTGGTATGAACCAAAGATGGAGAGGTTTATGGTGCATGAAGAGCATGAAGATGAAACGATGGATTCCTTTTGGAATAATCAAGTGGCGCATTGTAACATGTACATGGGTCCTGACTCAATATCCCTGTCTGTTGATGACAGGCAATGGCTTGATGACCCATATGAAGATAAAGCAGCAAGTTGCACTGACACTGCAGAAACACTTGATCCATGTGTGGGGCAACTGAGGAATGGGCATACTGATGAACGTCATGTTAAGGAATGTGAAGCTGAATACAATTGCTTCCTATTTAATGCTCCTAATATTTTGAGTACCAATGCACTTGGTTGTCTCCCTGCTATCCCTAATGATGTTGATTTACTTGAGCCCTCACTTGGGGTATTTGTCTTTGAGCTAAATGTTTGTGTGAATAATGAATCAGTGCACACCATTGAACCTGGGATGAAGAAGATGTGCCCATGTTGTAGTAACCAGTACACAGATACTCCTGAATATGAGTTTTTTTCCATTGACATGTGCAGTGATGGTTTACATGTTAATGAAGAAGTTTATTAGAGCTTTCAGTTTGAACTACAAACTAATTTTGATGAAAAAATTTGTGATGTCAAGGATCAAGTGGACTATGAATGTTTTTATTTCCCAATCCAAGCAAATGAGCATTCAGTAAAACATAACCATGAATTTTCCAGGGAGATATGCCATGATGATTGTGATCTCAAATCAATGTCTGATTGCATGTTGCAGTTTGACAAGATAGTTGGTGACATTTGAAAACACAGTGATTCAGTGGAACTTGACAGTGACCGAGTTAGTTTATGGGTAGTTCATGATGGTGTTATCAAATTTTTTCTATGGAAGGCAACAGAGAATCAAGTTTTTGACAAAGGTAAAAGTTGGATTTCATTTTTCATTTGGTGGCCTAGTGTCATCAGGTGAAACAAAGGAACGAATCAAGTGACTCTTGAATTACCTGTTCATGGACAATTCATGAGGGTACTTTTCCTAAAGTATATCTTTTTCCATGAACAATAGTTTTAGGGTTTGGTTTCCTAGTCTCTTCCTTTTTGCTACATTTGCTAACCCTGTCCGGTTAGCTCCTAGTCTATTTTTGGCCTTTTGTCTCTCTGGTCTGCTCTCCCAGTGATCTGAATTCTTTCTATGCCCAGTAGGGGCATACATCCCCCAACTAGAACCTATGTTGGTGCCATTTCTGGTTCTCTCATTGTCTAGTTGTGTACTCTTGTTTTTCATGATAAAACTTTGGCTATGGGGTGTTTTTCATTTTAGCACGTGGGTTAAATGGGCTCCCACAAGGGTTTGGCCCAGTGTGCTAGTTTTCATCTCTTTGTTGGGGCGGCCTATGTTAGGGTTTTTCCTAGCTTTTCTTTTCCCCATTTTTGGGCTTTTAGTTCAATTCCCATTTCTCTTTTACTTGCCTTGGCTTTTCTTTTGTTTTATCGGAGGTAGAATGGATGCTTGAATGGAACTAGAACTTTTTCAAATTCTAAAGTTCTAGTTTTTGTTCACGCATCCAGCCCGGTTCTGATTCTGCGTGATTGAAGTTTCGTTTCCTTTCTACCCTATGTCAGTCGCTGGTCATTTTCCTCTCTGCGTTCTTCCCTTTGTTTTTTGCTTTGTTTCCTTTGGTGGGCGTGGGATCAAAATGAGAACAGGTTTTGGAACCTTTTCAGGGTTCCAGTTTTAGGTTTTGTTCTGCTCTCGTCTCCCTTCCTTTGTCTTTTGTAGAGGTAGGTCTAGGTTGGGTTTTGGTTTCAGATGGTCATTTTGGTTTTTGTTTCTTCCCCCGCTCTGGCTCCGACTCCGTCTCTTTCCTGGTTTCGGCTCCAACCTTGTTTGGTTCCTATTCTGCTGGCTTTTTGATTCATTGACCTGTCTACCTAGTTCATTTTAACTTAAGTGGTTCCCCCCAAGCCCCTTTGTCTCGTTGTTGACCGGCCCCTAGCTACCGTTATCATCGGCCCCGCGTTGCCTTCGCTGTGACCTTTGGCGCTCAGGACTACATCTCGGCGACCCCTACTTGTCTCCCCAAGGCCTTATCTTCTCGGCCAGTGTTTGTTATGTCGGGGAGATGTCTCCACGAACTCCTCTTGGTCTCACCGACAAGTGCATGTGGAAGTCTCTCGGCGGTGGATGCTCTTTGGTTTTCCTTCGGTGTAAGTTAAGTCTCCCGGTATGAGGTCTCAGTGATATTGGTTTGTCATACCGACCAGCACAGGAAGGAGTCATATCAGCATGAGTTTTTCTCTTGGTATGATGTCACAACGAGTGTTCAATGTCACACTGACCATTGTTGGAAATTTATCTTTGGCAGGATATTCTGGAGGTCTCGGTGAACAGAAGTGGTCACGTGGTCTTTCGGTGAAACTCATGGCTATCGATATAGTGTCGCAGCGAACCCATCAAGTCTTGGTGACTAAGTCTTATGAGGGACTTTTGGCGAAGGGTTTGTATTGTATTAGTGACTCTGAGTGAATGAAGGGCTCCTGGTATGACACAATATATTCTACAAGAGGTATCCTCGATGATAGTATGCTATAGTGACATTCATGTGAGAGAAGGTTGCATCGGCAAAAGAAACATAAAGTCACAGTGACATTGCATAAAGGGTTTTCTTTCAAAGGCTCAATCAGTGAGAGTTATTTTCTTCAGGGTGAGGTCTTCTCGACTCCCCTTGGTCTCCCTGAGATCCTTTTTGCCGCCCCCTACCATGCTCTCAGTATGACTTTTGGTATCGTTATGATCTCTGGGTGACTTTGTGATGTCTCTCTGAGATCTTTTGTTTGGTGGTTCCTGTTCGATGTGTCAAGGAGATGTCTCCCTGACCCCTCCATGTCTCACTGATTGTGTTAACCCTTCAATGTGACTCCCTTCGGCCATGGGTACTTTGATATGATGTCTAGCTAACCTGGCCAACTCTTGCCAACTATGTTGAATGCTTGATGTAACATGCAGTTTTTAGTGAGAGGTTATCTTTTCTGTTAGCGATCTATGGCTTTTCCTCCCGTGAGGATAGCAATATGTCGACACATGTCAGATTGAGTCCCCTTCCTCATTGGGGCCTACGGCCACGAGGAAGGCCAGGTGGCACAATATCATTCAGTGATCAACGGTGGGCACAGGAGTCATATGTGGTATCCTAGTTCAACGACTAATCAAGATTTAAAAGACAACTGCCCGATCATTGTTGATCGATGACTGAGATTCAATTTCACATTTTCCATGGTTTCTGTTATGTTCGCGCGTGAAGCCTGGATCATTAATGGCGATAGAAAGTTGGTCGCTGCTCCACCGAGCTAGCATTCATGGCGACGCGACTCTGGTACAAGGATGACATGGCTCGAATATGGATGCACAGATTTGGTAGTGGATTTGGTGCAAGTTGATTGATATTTGTTCATGTAGGAATGTCTTTCCTACAGCAACCCGACCAGTGACATTTATGAGACCAAAAAAGTAGTTATAGAACATGGCGTTTAGGGTTTGACCTGGCACTGATGTGGCCTTGAGCTAGATGGTGACCCCTGGACTATTTAAAAAGGAATTTTTGAATCATTTGTAGAGGTCTTTGACCAAATACTGAAATCAAAACAAAAAGAGCACTAAGTCACAGAGTCAGGTTTTTACCAAATTTTGAGGTCTAGGGTTACAGTCTACAAATTGTAAGGTTCTTGGATGCACACCAGAACCCGAATGTATTTGTTTAGGTCTTTGAGTCTCTCCTTTGGATTGTACATTTGAATTGTTAATGAAACTGATCAAGGATCATTCCATTAGCCTTTGTAATACTTTCTTGCATTGTCTATTTTGATAATAGCTCATGTTCAAGGAACAGGTTAAATTGCTTTCATCATCTCAGAAATTTATATGTATGATTGAAGGATTTGATAAGTAGTCTTTAAGATTTGATCACTAGCTATGGGATTAATAAGGTTAGTTTCACATAGGCTTTATTTGTCCAAGTAACCATTCCTTCTATTTGCAGATTGTCTTGACTCCTAGCCCAATGGATATGGCACTTATCTGATATATGCTATTTGTTTTTAGGTTTTTAGTTATCTTGCTTAAGAACATTCATTTTATTTAATCAATCTTGTTTGATGTCTTGACCTACCTTCTAGTTGTTGCAAGTATTGTGTTACTGAGAATTAAGCTATATTTGAGGTTCTCAATACTTGGCATCGGGAGTCATCTGCTATAAAAAGCAATGTCTGGTCTTCTTTAAGGCATTGTGTGGGTACACCCGCCGTGGTTCTGCAGAACCTAAAGTGCAGAAGATCTCAGTCTTGACTGAATCTTGTCATTTGTTCCAGGTCCTCCAAGCTTCCCTTGATTGGAGATGGCTATTCCATAGGTAGAATAGGAGACAATCCTGGTGTGCAAGGAAAAAACAACCAACAGAGGGTTTTCTGAATAAGCGATGTCATCATCACAAAATATTGACTGCACCTCACTATGGATGCTCTCCTCTACTACTGGTGCCTTTCCCCGATCAGTCAACTACAACAAGAATATTAAAAACATTATCAAAATTAACCCAATAAACTTATGAAAAAAACATAATAATAAAACATTTTGCACATATCTAATTTTTACAATTACAATGAGGTAAACATGTCGGGTAGAAGTTCCTGAAGATACATCACGATTTGTGCTCTAGGCCAAAGCCTTCTCTGTACGATCAATTTCCCATTGTGAGAAAAATTAAATATAAAAAAACATTACCGAAATGAAACCAATAGAATTACAAAAAAAACATAAGAATAAAATGTTATATTGGAGTCATTAATTGAAGGTTGGGTGAAATGGTACATAGTACATACCAGCCCCATAGTAACTATGTTTTTAACTAAGTGATTCAAATTTTAATCGATTAACAACTCTTCCCATGCAGTTATTGATTTTATTGCACATACAAATACACAGTTTCCCTTGCGTGCCTTGAATGTGCAATTGGGTTGCTTATTTGTTAACCCAGGTCATGTACTATTTATAAACCCTTCAATATTCCCTAATGCTTTTGGCCTTCTGTCAATGTACATAGCCACTCCTTTATTTTGATCCTTATCTTTTAGTTGTATATAATTTGCTGACAGTGCATACCTACACATACTTCGTGTATATCGAACCAGTTGCATCCAATCTTTGTAACTGTAACAGGGTTCAACATACTCCATCAATTCAGTAACTTTGTCGTAATAGACCTTTATGTCATCCATGCAAAATAGGCCCAAACCATGTAATGACGATGGTGCTATGCGATATATCCTTTTATTGACACAAAAATTAGTGTTTATTGGAGGAAGTTCCTTGGGTACCCATTGTTTTCATAGATTTTTGTACCTCAAGGGCACCTCGACATCACCTATGCTCTCATCATCATAAGAACATGACCCCCCTTTAGCAAGAAAGAATTCCATGCGTTTACAAAATTTTCTTGTAATATTTTGACCTCTAATTGATCTCCCTATTTTAGACATACTACATGTCTTTCTTTCCTTTTCTCTTCCTAAATTTCCCTCACTCGAGGAAGATAGATCTGAAAAATACCTATTTGGTGGTACCTGCACTCATAAGGATGTTGGATGAAGTTCTTTCATGGTGATGTGATCCCAAGGTGACATTATGATTAATCTATCATTTCATGCTAGAATTTCACAAGTTATAAGGTAATCAAGTCTTGATAGATTGCAAGCTATTGTTACTACCGTCCAATGTGTCCATCACAAATCAAATCTACTTAACATTTTAACTCTCCCAAACTTTTTAACAAGTGTTAAATGTGACTATGGTCCACCGATTACACAACCAAGGCCTCAAATGTATTCTCTAATTGTAATCAAAGGACTTTTCTCTTCATTCAAGTAAATAAACTTGAAGGGAAACACCACCAAGTGGTTTATTGGACACCTACATGACTAAAAATAGCAGCAAATTTACATTTAATTTCCATATGTCTAAGTGGTTAATCGGGAGGGAGTGTGTACTAGGCCTCGTTAAGTCATCATAAGTTTACGCTTTGGCAATAATTTTTTTTAAGTCATATTAAATCTTCCTATGTCTAATTGCTAGGAGATTTTTGGTATGTTTTAAGGTAGGATGATTGATGAAAGAGCCCAAAGACTAGCCTTTCTCCATGGTATCCAGGTACACATAGCAAAGGTCTTCTCTTATACGGTTGGACATGATTTAAAGAACTTAGCTAGGAATTATTCATTTAACCTAAGGTTTTCTCATAATGCCATCATTGGAAAAGTATGATCAAATTCTTTTATTATGAAGAATTGGTCTATGTGCCTCTAGTAATCACTATAAATGTTTGTAAGGATAAAATGACTAATTGCATCAGGTAGGAGAGAATTAACTTTTAGTTCTTCAAAGGTTATATTCCTCTATTCATAATTTTTAAGCGTTGTGTGTGGAGGAGGTTATCACTACCAAGAAGGGAGGAGACCTTTCTTTGTATTCTTTTATTATTTTCATTATTCTTATTTATTTTACACTTACATTTATAAATACACATACATATGCATTTACTGTTTTCATTTATTTCTCATGTAGTTTAATAGTTTGATCGATTTCATATTATATGTGTTGAAGGATTTAGAATTTCAATCACATTAATTTATGGATATGTTGTATCTATAACACTACAAAACCATATGCTCTTTGCATTTACACTTGCATTTAGAAATACACATTTATATACATAGATATAGATTTCTTTAATGATATGTTGCATTTATTGTTCTAGGAGAGCATCCAGTAATTGCATTTACATTTAAATTTAAAAATACATATACATACATACATACATACACATATATATATATATATATATATGTGTGTGTGTGTGTGTGTGTGTGTGTATCATTTATATTCAGTGTTCAGAAACAACCCATTAGGTCTGCACAAGGATAAAAATTCATAAAATCAGATCTCCCATACATGTTTTGTTGAAACCTAGGCTTGAACCTCTCATTTCACATGCTTTTCTTCACAAAACTATTGAGGATAGAAGGTATACCTTCTTTATTTCTCATCCTACGCCCTATTCATGCATCCTACAATTACAACAGTATCCATGGGGCCTTTTACACAAGCTACAATAATCACAAAAAGTGTTAGAGCCATTTATATCATGTTTGGACTACAAAACCCTAAAAAATAGGGTAACTCAAATTATTATTTGTTAGTGAGCTATATGGACAAAATCATTAGCACCAGCTCATTCTTGGAGACTTTTGAAAGATAAGCAAATCATTCGGCAGTTAAGTAAAAACCTTATAGTGTCAAGGCGAATGAGGTGATCAATTTTGATTGGCCAACTGATGAAGAGTACTAGAAATGGGTAAATGTATATTTAACTGAGGAAGAGTGAAAAGAAGTAGGCTGCTAACGATTGAAAAATCAGCTGTTGCAGTTACAACAAATTCCATTTTTGTTTTTGGTGACAGTCTAGGCACACAATTCTTGAAGTTTTTTGTTGCTGCATCAACCATTCTCAGTGTGCACGATGAACAAGAAGATTCTCTGGGGAGATTGTTGTTGTAACAAATTTTTGGAATATCACAAGGCGGTCCAATTGGTTGGTGACACGTGTGCTTTCTGGCCTGATGCTTGTTTGCTCCTCCTTTTTCTATAAGAAGGATTTCAAGGCTAGAAGTATGGGTTAGCAAGTTAGATATTTTTGGTCGAGTCTAGATGA
>VDFB02105785.1:61738753-61795839 GCA_007258455.2 Sequoia sempervirens | reverse complement strand
ATTCTTTTATAATTTTCATTATTATTTATTTTACACTTACCTTTACAAATACACATGCATATGCATTTATTGTTTTCATTTATTTCTCATGTAGTTTAATAGTTTGATCGATTTCATATTATATGTGTTGAAGACTTTAGAATTTCAATTACATTAATTTATGGATATGTTGTATCTATAACACTACAAAACCATATGCTCTTTGCATTTATACTTGCATATAGAAATACACATTTATATACATAGATATAGATTTCATTAATGATATGTTGTATTTATTGTTCTAGGAGAGCATCCAGTAATTGCATTTACATTTACATTTAAAAATACATATACATACATACATACATACATATATATATGTGTGTGTGTGTGTATGTATATCATTTATATTCAGTGTTTAGAAACAACCCATTAGGTCTGCACATGGAAAAAAATTAATAAAATCAGATCTCCCATACATGTTTTGTTGAAACCTAGGCTTGAACCTCTCATTTCATATGCTTTTCTTCACAAAACTCTTGAGGACAGCAACTATACCTTCTTTATTTCTCAACCTACGCCCTATTCATGCATCTTAAAATTACAAAAGTATCCATGGAGCCTTTTACACAAGCTACAATAATCAGAAAAAGTGTAAGAGCCCCTTTATATCATGTTTGGACTACAAAACCCTCAAAAATAGGGTAACAAGGCTATATGCAAATAAATGAAGCTTTCTAACTCAAATCGATGTCTTAATCACTCAAATCAGATTCAAATCAAAGCTAACACATATCTTCATGACTTGGAATTCATTTCACATCAAAATATGGCTGCATGTGACCGTACAGTGCTGCATAACAAGAAAAATACAAAAAATTTGAAGAAAAACATAGATTTTCGAATGTCAAGAGCTTGTATTTTAAATCCTCAACCATCAACAATCATTACAATTATCACTTTATTCCTTTTAAAGGCATTTACGTGTCAACCATTGAACAACCACCTTTACAACTGACTTTTTAATCTTTTATGATCACATGAAACATAAAACACACTAATTTCAAGGTTGTTAACATCACTATTGAAATGTTTTAATTTTTTGACCTTTCAAACATTAAAAAGTACATCATTAAATTAATTATGTAATGGCATAAAAATTAAAAACATCATGAATTAATTATGTAACCACATAAGTCAAATATAATTCTATCAAGAAATTAATATCAAATAGTTATAATCTCATAACTTATTCATTTCAATGTCATTGATCTTCTTATTCATCCAACTCTTTGTTTGTATCATCTGATCTATATTTGACATTGTAAGGATTGGTCATATCATCATCATCATCATCATCAATATCAGTTTTGATAATGTCATCATCCACATAGATATCATCTTATGAACATTAACTGCTACATCATCATGATCTAGTTCCTCCTCTTTGACATCTTTGTCACAGACATCATCAACTAACTCTTGGTCGTGATCATCATCTACATCATCTTCTAGTTCTTCGATATCTTCTTCTTCCACCACATTATACTTTACCATCCTTCCTCTTGGATCATTTCTAACAACAAATGATCAACCCGGTTTACCTAGAACCTCTGAATAAAATACCTGCTCACATTGGCTTGGAAGAACATAGGGCTTATTTCCAGTTCGCTCGATCAACCTTGTATTAACCATGGTAAATCCATTATCATGTTCAATAACAGTTCTCTCAAGATCATTTTTATTCAATCGTGGCTTGTACCATAGGATGATGAACAAAATTAATCTGAAGGACTTAAAGTCACACTCAAGTATATCATCCAAAATCCCATAGTATCAATTTTCTGAGACTTATGGATGTATGTCACTTCTAGGTGAAACATTAGTCACTTGAAAGACTGTAGTTATACAAAAATCACAAGTTTTCTTCATGTTATCCAACATTTTGATTCAAAATTTATGACCATTGCACCACATAGCCTTGTGATGTTTCACCTGCAATATGTCAAACATGTAAAAATTATTGCAATATCGTTAGTTGATAAACATCTTTATTCTTGGCCGAATGTATGCAAAGAAAACAATCTCAACATATATATGCATCAATATAATTGAAAATAATTAAAGAATATGGGTGATTAATATATTTATACGTACCTATTTATCTCTTAAACCATATGCTAAATCAATTTCCCTTTGTGTAACATTGGAATCTCCATTATGATAAGCTTCTTTAACCAATGAAGCCACACCTTCCCATGTTAATGCATGAATAGATTTTTGACATCATTCAATCCATACCATCATCCAATCAAGATTTTTGGCGACGTACAAATGTAGTGCATCCCACTCTCGACCAACTGTATCAAAAAAAATTGAAATTCACAAATGACATAATTAGTTTAATACCACATTATATGACCTTAATTTATAATTGATGTATATTGAAGATTAAAAATTAAATAAGTACAATATACATAAAAACCATATGAAAAATGTATTTCAATTAATTTTCATGACCATCTTATAATTACCTCTCACTTTCCTCAATCTATCTTTCCCCATTAGGTACTCCCCTTTGAATTTGTTAATGGAGTTGGGATCCCAAATGTGATCTACATGGATCTCTGCTACAAAATTAGGAAGATATTCACTAATGTACACCATGGTCTGGTATACCATATATCCCTCCACCATAGAACCCTCAGGATGTCCTCTTTTTCTAACCAAAGCCTTAAAAAATTTCAAGTGCCTCTCAACCATCCACATTGACCTTGTGTGTATAGGTCCACACAATTCAATCTCTTTAACTTGGTGAATGAGGTAGTGTTCTTGTGCATTGAAAAATGTCAAAGGTAGACACTTTGCATTTCACACATTAGACGAGGAATTTTTCTCTTTCAATAATTTATATCTTCTTTATGGATTTCTTTAGATGACAACCATCTACAAGTGATTTAAGGCACAAATATATTATTGAGATTTTAAAAAAATGTACAGTATATTACATAAAAAGTAAAAAAAATGGAAATTATAAGATAATACAATGAATTGAACAAATCACTGCTTACCTCATGTATTTTCAAGATCATATATAACTTGCTTGGCATTGTTGTCAAAGTTGTTTGGGAGATAGAAGGTAGAGCGTCTTGCAACAATTATAAAATGATCTTTCATTTTTTCAAAGTCAATCAAATAATGTCAGCCATCAAATTTTACATAGCATTGTTTCTTTGTATTGTGCTCCAAGGAAAGGCTTATATTAATTTGGTCCTCCCATAAGCTATTTAATTAAATGACATTTTCATTGCATGATTGAAGCTGCTGAATGTCTTTCTAAATTTTGACAATTTTTCTTTGTCATGCCTTCCATCGATATTTTCTATAGCGTTTCTATTATATTCTTTACATTAATGCATTGTATCAAACAAATGCACAATTTGTAGTTGCTCATAGTAGAGGGCAACCTACTAAATTAATGGAATAACACAGGTCCTTGTAGGCTTCAGCCAAATTGTGTGGCTGACCTTCATGAAGCATATAAGTTAAACAAATTAAAAATGACAATCATTGTCAATTACAACATGAGTAAATGCAACAAAATGTAAAATATAAATTAAAAACATATCATATATGATAGATAAAAAATTTGATCCCGATGTATAACCTTGACAATTAATTCTATTATATTCCAACTTTCATAGGTGAGGTGTCATTCTTCATAGTTTTGATGTAGTCTCTTCTTTCCCATTGAAAAAATATTTTTTCAGTAGTTCGATACTTATGATTTCTATGGAGGAAGTGCCTATACTCATCAAACACCTGCTTTCCTAAACTTGTTGAATGACGAGATTTCATCTTTGGACCAAAAATTGGACATGCAAATTTTCCCTTTGTTTGAAGACTTGCAAGATGATATATAATTGGATTAAATATATCAATTTTATAATTATATATAATGAATAGATTATTTTAAAACATGCATGATATCTACTTCATCAAATTAAATATTGTTAAGTCTTGATCCGAACTTTATAACAATACCACAAAAATGTGTGTTAGCCACAGGACATCATGAATTTTCATACAAGCGTACCATAATTGAAATTGTATTTGTCCTATTGGTCTAGAGACGTCATACATAGTGACGCCATTCCATAACTTTAGTAACTCATCAATAAGAGGCTCGATATATACATTCATATCTTTAACTTGGTACTTACCTAGTTGAATGAACATAAACATTACATAATTATTATAACCATTTTACTGCAATATATATAAATTAATGTACATAACTATTGAATGAAAAAAATATAAGTCATTATGCAACAAATAAGACAAATGAGGTGCTACTACATTAAAGAAAATTGATGTAAACAAATACCTGGAACAATCATTGACAACATTATCGCTCCCTCTTTGTTGACATCCATGGAGGAATGTTATTGTTGATAACGAAAAACAAGCCCGCGATGAGTAAATAGATCTCAACTCTCAAATGGATTGACCTTATCCATCTTAATGAAAGCTTGAGATTACGAGTTTCTTCTTTAAAGTGTGGCCATTTTTCCTCCATGTCCCTAAATGCAGAACCATGCGTAGGAATTCGAAGAATGTCATCTTCACTTCTATTCCATGCATGGTAATCTATAAGTGCACTAAGCTTTCACACCTAAATAATCGTTGCATCATTGGAATAATGAGAATATATGAAGAGAACCTTGTGAGGCACCTTTTTTGTTAGTTGATATGTTCAATATCTACTGATATGACATTTTGGGCATTCTTTTGGAAATTCTTGTTGTTTATGATATATAATATGATCATTGGGACATGCATCTATTGCTTGATACTCCATTCTGATATCTTTCATAATGGCAGATAAATCTCAGTATGAGCGAGGTAAAATATTTGATGGTGGAAACAAAAAATCACCATTCAATCTACAACAAAAAATAATATTTTAATATAAATAATATTAATGGTACATATTTTATCCTTTATTTACTAGTGATGAAGTAACAACAATTAAAATAGATGAAAAAAGATGACATATATGACATACCTTAACATCCATGAGATTGCTAAGTTTGATAAACTATTCATAACCTTCAATTTCAACAACAACAATGCAGCAGAGAGAAGAGTTGTTTGGGAGCCTTCATAAAGGGGCTCATATGCCTTCTCAAGTACAAGTAAATCATGAACATCATCAAAGCCATCTTGATCATCATGATCAATATTTCTACTAAATGTGACATGGATCAATGTATTCGTACCATCATCTTCAACTGTGTTTTTTGTCACATGATCGTCTTCTTCCATAGGATCATTAACTTCATCTTCGCTATTCACAGCTTCATGTTCATCTGCTTGCAAAACCACATTCTCCAGGTCATGATAATCCATATCATCTATCCTAGGGTACCCCAACTTTATAATAATGATAGAAAAATAAATCATGATCAAGTGATTATATATATAATGTTAAAACAATATAAACATTTACAAATTCAATCAATATAAACACATATAATGAACAACTTACCAATGGATGATAATCATGCCCCCCTTCAACATGACCATGCTGCCTACAATGTTTCTCAGTTGTTGTGATTAAAAGTTGTCTCGTCTTTAAGCCCTTGCAATTATTGCAAGGAGAATAACATTTCCCATCACCCTTTCTTTTCAATATATCCCACAATCTATCACGTGTCTCTTCATTTTGTTCTGGACTAATATTATCTGACATGATTTTTCTTTACCAAGCTTGACTATTTAGATCTTCAAAAAATATCAAACTCACACTCTAATAATTTTTATTCAGACATATAACATAATCTAATAATTATGATATTTTACACCAAAAAAAATTGGCATGCAACCACCCTTGCAAAAGAGAAGATAGTCTGAAATTAATGAACCCAAAAAAAACTTTAAAATGCTAATTCCAAAACTTATTAAATTCTAATTTTACTATGATTTCCAACCATTAAGACTCCTAAAATCATAATATTGAACTTGATCGCAAAATTCCCACAACGATGGAGGTAGTGAGCTAGTAAGAGCAAGTGACCCATTCCTAAGGAGCAACAAGTCAGAATCATCATTGCTAATGTCAATATAAATTTATCCTTTTAGTTAAAGATGCAATGTGTCACTTCTTATGACAAGCTTATCCCTAGGGCCCTCAACATTGAGAGAGCCCTAATAAAAAAACAACAAAAGCATTGGTAAGTGCATGATTAGGGTACAAAGCCTAGGCCTCCATAGAAACATAAATAAAAACTATAGCAGATTAGTGAGGTTGCAATACCAGAAAGATTGAGACATTGTAGGTAATAACAAAATCTTGTAATCTAAAGATTGTAGCCAATAACAAGCACACTATGTAGCTTAGTGACATTTGTAAATGCAATCTACAGTAAGAAGAATGACAGTCACTTGAGATGTGATAGCCAAAAAGAGGCTGAGCAGTGACAAGATAATAAAGCTCAAACCTTCCAAAGTAAAGTGGAGATTTTAACAGTTAGTTTTTTTACCCCCTTGCTGACCTTAAGGGTTTTTCAAATGCTTTTGGTAGTGTTAGAAAAGGAAAATGAAATCAAGGAATGACTGTCCAAATGAAGTAATAGTGGTAATCATAGGTTCAATGTTTCTTCTTAGCCATTAATGTATAATGGAGGTAGTGGATTGCATGTTTGAGCAGTGTTTTGAGACTCATCAAAGATGGGAGAATAGTGAATAATACCTTGTGGACTATAAAGTAGTGTCAATAAGGTTGAAGGATCTTAATAACTATAATAAAAAGAAACAATGAGTCCCCTATAGTAAGTAGGCAGTCTATAGGACATAGTTTGATTTTATAGAAGGATGCTCATGAAAGGAATCTTCAAGTGATAGTGAGTGAGATGTTTGAGATTGCAGTTGAGGGTGCAATACCCAGTCTTAAAGGAAGTTAGCAAAGCAATAAATATGCAAGAAAATCAAATCATACACAACAAACAATTCACAATGTTATATTGCATAATGCCTTGAGTTTGAAGGAAAAAATCTCATTGTATCTTCATGATGAAAGTGGTGACCTTAATGGTCAATCACTGGAAACCATGATTTTAAAACAAGCTATTGTTCTTATGGATGCAACATTTTAAGCAAGGCAGTGAGTGGTGGTTTGGAACAATGGCAGGTATGAAGGACTTGCTTTATATGCATACTATGCAATCTAGCTTAAGACACTGTTCTTAGAAGAGATTGAAGGTGGATTATGGAACTCAAGGGTTACCATGAAAAGGATTAAAGCAAATAATGAGATCTATTTAAAAGCCATGGTCATGAAGATATTAAAGATGTCACATGCAAAACCCTAGTAGTTGGAGTAATGAATCAGTGCCAAAGAGGATAGTGTGTTGGGGCAGATTTAGGAGATCTCCACATTATCTAATTATAGGGAAATACATCATTTATTTATTTTTTTAATTAAAATAAATCATTCTAAACCCTATATAGGATACATTGATACTTCAAAAGCCGCTAAAGGAATTTGAGATTATGCAAATATATGTCAAGTAACATTCATAAGGTTTAGAAAATATTGATCACTCTCTAGAATAGCCCATTAAACATGGATTGTGCTTGAATGCACTACGTAATTGATATAACACAACTACTCTGCATATCAACTAGAGTTATAGGCTTTTTATTGCAGCAAGAGGTAATCACTCTTTGATCATGCTATAATTACATCCTAACCTATTAAACTTGAGACAACCTTAATGCACCCAATGATGATTGACACCTACATTATACAACCTAAATTAACTGCATTATATGAGTGCCTTCATTTCTATCAAAACATAGCCACATTAAACTTAGGTCACACATGAATGCATCCTGTATTTTTTATAGAACAACTATGCCACATGACCAATAGAGTTATGGATCACATAATTATAGTCACAAGGATTTGTTTCTTGGTTGTGATCTTATGGTGATTCCACACAACAAAATCTAGACATGAAATTCTCAAAACCCTAAACCTCTAAAAATGAAATCTGATGAGATGTTGCTTTAAAATATGATTTTCAAACCTGGAACTACAAATTTGACTTCACAATTGAATTCTGCAAAAGGACAATGACTACCCTCAACCTAGTGATATCTTCTTGAATTTTTTTTTATTTTTCCCAAGAAAATAATCCTTAGTTCTCCACAAACAGTCTCAAGTAGAGCAAAACACTGTTGCAATAAATTAGGTGTGAACTCACTTTTCTTTATGTCGGCCACAATTTTATTTTTTTCTATTTTTCATGTTTGTTAAAAATTTGACGAAAATGATAGCCGACATTTTGACAAACCCCAGGTTCATCAAAATTTCGATGAACGTTGGGATAAACTTTCAAAAAATTGAAAATTACACATCAAATTTTACAAGCACCCGACGATACATCAAATTATACATATTTCATTGGACAGTTTTGTCAGATTTTGTTGTCAAATCAGTTAGTGCTAAGGTGAAAATTTGCTCTTACACAAAGTGATAAGATTGCCATTCCACCGATCTAGGGTTAAGTAGGTCAGTGGAATGGATTGCAATTAGATTTTTTTCAATTTGAATATGTAAGCAAGGGGTTTCAATCTTCACAAAACCTCAAATGAATGACTTTCAAACAAAGTTTCAACCAACAACTCTCTATCACTTCAATTTTCACCCTTCACTCTATCTTGTCTAGTAGGTCAACAGACCCTAGTTTTAGACCTTTTCTCACAAACTTCTCAAATGAATTCACAAACAAATGACTAATCTAGATACCCGTTATTGAGTTACAAAGGAACATACCTTTAAACATTCAACAACCCCTTGAACTTGTTGGGGCAGCAATTCTCATGTATCCAAACCCTCAAATCCACAATTTGTCTTAGGAGAAACTCACTCCACCATGCCAAACCACAAAACCCTTCTTTTATGCTATTATGAGGAGGGTTTATTGAAAGGAATGGTTCCAAACCTTACCACAACATGTCACCACCTCAGACCTTAAAATCACCTGCACAAACTCAAAAGATAATTACCCAACCTCTACATGCAATATTTTATCAAACCCTAGGGTGAAATCTCATTTTCATGCCCTTTTCCATCAAAATCTACAGGGGCAGCAACACAAACACCATAAAACTTATTCCCTTTCACCAAATAAACCCTTAACATCTAAACCAGACCCTCCTAACTCATTTCTCTGAGCCACATAGATTACAATAGGAGGAATGAGTTAAATCTCCATTTCAAACTTCAAAAACCCTAAATTTGCAAACTCAGACCGTCCCTTGCAATATTGCAATAAAATGATTTTTACTTGATGAAATACCACTCAAATGGATTAAAAAGAGAGATAAAACAATACTCCATGGTTTCACATTGATTTTAAAGCATAGTACAGTAGTACAGATCTGTACAAACCTGTAAGAGTAAGGAAAACATAGAAAATCAATGAAAAATAGGAAAATCTTATTGTTAGTTCTTCAATATTCTCCAACAAACCATTACAATGAGTTTCCATGCCTTTTTAAAGGATTCTCCACACAAAACAACTAACCAACCAAATCTTAACTAAATTTTAAACTCCTTATGGCCATTGCAACCCCTTAACATGGCAATTTTGCATTTTTGTGTTGACAACAATTTGTCAACTTTTACAACTTTTCACCTTTTAAACAAATTGACGCCAAATCCCCATGATTATGTCCTAGTGCATTCTAATTGGTCTATTAGACCTTATTTAAACCAAAAACATGACCTCACACACAAAAATTGGCTTTTCACCTATCTTGACAACTTTTTCCAACCTTGACAACATTTCAACATAATTTGCAACTTGGATTCAAAAGACGTCAAAGTTGATCTATTACATCAAGAATGGTCTCTTTAGACCTTATTAAGACTCAAAACCCATAAACAACTTAGACTCCATCACCATGAATCATTTTTCATAAAACATCTAGAGCAAAACCATTAAAATGGAACGGTGCTCATGCACCACTGTTAAACTATAAAATAGGAAGATTTGAAGGTTTTGAGTCTTGATACACTGTTGCTCGAGGTTATTTTATGGTTTGGAGTTGATTTCTTGATAGCTGGTTCACAAAATTGACCTAATTTGAGGCACTTTCTAGCGAACATTTTATTGTTCTTAAAAAAATTCCAAAATAACCCCTTCAAAGCTTTTGTTTATGTATTAGTAGATTAAAATGGGTTTCTAAATATCTATTGGGTCCGTGGAAATACAAAGAGATTGAAAAAGAATCACGAAACAAGCAAACTATGTTGTCCACAAGGCCAATTAGGCCAAATTAACAAAGCAACCCCCCTTTATTCTTCCTATCACATGCAAACTACCATTGGGAAACATTAACCAGTCTACCAAACCACTAATTCCTCCACTTTTATGGCATGATAAGCCATCTAACATAACAAACCCCAAAACTGTCTTCTTTCACAACTTAGGAAAGGGTTTATTGAAAACCCATACTCCAAACCTTCCCACAGCCAACTAAAGCCTAAAATACCTTCAAAAAGGTCTACACAAGCTTAAAATTTTAAGAGATATTTCTTCCCCCAAAGATTTCTTCAAGCCCTAGCACTAAACCACCATTTTCCACTCAAACATGCACCATTTGACATCTAGGGCATCACCTAGAAACCCTCTATTCACCTCCCTTGCACAAAAAAATTTGCACACATATTTTATAACCCTAACTAAGCCTTTCCATTCAATTATAGAAGCACATAGTGTGTGGAAGGCTTAATATGACATTTTAATGCACTCAAAACCCTTAAAATAGGGTATACAGATGCACTCTCAGTAATTGGCTTCTAAAGTGCACAAAATCACTTCAAATCCAACCAAACCAAAACTAAAATTGAGTTAAGTCTACTTAGCACTGAATTTCATCTAAAAGGGAACACAATCACCCTGTACGGAATAGTACAATTCAAGGAAACATCATATTTCTAGTAAAAATATAAGAAAATGCAAGGAAACAATGAATTTTACTGATCTTCTTCTAAGTACATGGTACATTTACACTAGATATGGTCTTCTTTCGCATCCAAACATGTGGAATCACTCCAAGCTATGTTCAACCGGCTCGATCCCTTAAGGGTCCAAAGTGAAAAGGGGCAGAAATATTTGATAGGGTATTACTCAGAAACTATGGTGCTTACAAAATCTTTGTCTGAGCCTATGAGATCACCTTGGGCCCCTCTACAATAACCTCTCCCAGTTTTTGTTCTCTCAGAGTGGTTTTCTCATGGTGTCCAGTTTTCACTTGATGGGAAAAGTGTCAAATGCAAGTAGTGCAAAGTTGCAAAGTGGTGTAACTTTCGTTCTACAACTCATGTGACCAAATGGACTATTCCAACACAGCCGAATAGGTATATTTACATTAGGCATGGTCCTCTTTTATACCCAAACACGCGGAGTCACTCTGAGCTACGTTCAACTAGATTGATCCCGTAAGAGTCCAAAATGCAAAATGGTTGCAAAATTTAGCATGTTTTTACTCGAATACCGTAATTATTAGAAACTTCTTGTCTAATCCTATGGGGTCATGTTGGGCCCCTCTACAAAAACCTCTCTCAATTTTTGCAATCTCATAGGCATTTTCCCGTAGTGGCAGATTTTCACTTGGGAAAAAAGTTGTCAAATGCAAGTAGTTGAAAGTTGCAAAGTGGTGCAACTTTCATTCTACAACTCATGTGACCAAATGGATTGTTCCAACATGTATGAATAGGTATGTTTACACTAGGCATGGTCCTCTTTCACACCCAAACTCATGGAATCGCTTCGAGCTATGTTCAACCAGATCGATCCCTTAAGAGTCCAAAGTGCAAAATGGTTGCAAACTTCAGCATTATGTTACTTGGATACCATGATGCTTATAAAATTATTTTCTGATCCTATGGGATTGTGTTGGGCCCCTCTACAAAAACCTCTATTGATTTTCACTATTTTAGACGTGTTTTTCTGTGGTTGTAGATTTTCACTTGGGAAAAAAGTTATCAAATGCAACTAGTTGAAAGTTGCAAAGTGGTGCAAATTTTGTTCTGCAATTCATGTGACCAAATAGACTATTCTAACACATCTGAATAGGTATTTTTACACTAGGAATAGTCCTCTTTCACACCCAAACACATGAAATCGCTCTAAGCTACATTCAACTGTATCAATCCCTTAAGAGACTAACGTGCAAAATGGCTGCAAAATTCAGCATGTTGTTACTCGAATACTGTGATTCTTAGAAACTTCTATTTGATCATATGGGATCATGTTGGGACCCTCTACAAAAACCTCTCATTTTTTGCTATCTCAAAGTGGTTTTCCCGTGGTGGTGGATTTTCACTTGGGGAAAAAGTTGTCAAATGCAAGTAGTTGAGAGTTTCAAAGTGGTCCAACTTTCATTCTGCAAATCGTGTGGCCAAATGGACTATTCCAACACGTTTGAATAGGTATTTTTACACTAGGTATGATCTTATTTCATACCCAAACACGCAGAATTGCTCTGAGCTATATTCAACCAGATCGATCCCTTAAGAGTGCAAAGTGCAAAATGGTGCAAACTTCAACATATTGTTACTCAGATACTTAGATTCTTAGAAACTTCTCATCTGATCCTATGGGATTGTATTGGGATCCTCTACAATAAATTCTCTCAGTTTTTGCTATCTTAGAGGCATTTTCCTGTGGTGGCAGATTTTCACTTGGGGAAAAAGTTGTCAAATGCAAGTAGTTGAAAGTTGCAAAGTGGTGCAACTTTCATTCTACAACTCATGTGACTAAATGGACTATTCTAATGTGTCTGAATAGGTATGTTTATGCTATACATGGTCCTCTTTCGAACCCAAACTCGTGGAATCACTTCGAACTACGTTCAACCAGATCAATCCCTCAAGAGTCTAAAGTGAAAAATGGTTGCAAACTTCAGCATTATGTTTCTCAGATACTGTGATGCTTAGAAATTTTTTGTCTAATCCTAAGGGATTGTGTGGGGCCCCTCTACAAAAACCTCTATCGGTTTTCACTATCTAAGACGTATTTGTCTGTGGTTCCATATTTTCACTTGGGCAAAAAGTTATCAAATGCAACTAGTTGAAAGTTACAAAGTGGTGCAAATTTTATTATGCAATGTGTGTGACCAAACAGACTATTCCAATGCATCTAGATAGGTATTTTTACTCTAGGAATGGTCCTCTTTCACACCCAAACACATGAAATCACTCTGAGCTACGTTCAACCGGATTGATGCCTTAAGAGTCCAAAATGCAAAATGATTACAAAATTCAACATGTTGTTACTCGGATACCATGATTCTTAAAAAATTCTCATCTAATCCTATGGGATTTTGATGGGCCCCTCTACAAAAACCTCTCTCAATTTTTGCTATCTTAGAGTGGTTTTCCCATAGTGGTGGATTTTCACTTGGGGAAAAAGTTGTCAAATGCAAGTAGTTGAAAGATGCAAAGTGGTCCAACTTTCGTTCTGCAACTCGTGTGAACAATTGGATTGTTCCAACACGTCTGAATAGGTATTTTTACACTAGGTACGGTCCTATTTCACACCCAAACACGTATAATCACTCTGAGCTACATTCAACTGGATCGATCCCTTAAAAGTCCAAAGTGGAAAATGGTACAAACTTCAACATATTGTTACTTAGATACTTAGATGCTTAGAAACTTTTCATCTGATCCTATGGAATTGTATTGAGCCCCTCTACAATAAATTCTCTTAGTTTTCGCTATCTCGGAGGCATTTTCCCATGGTGGAAAATTTTCACTTAGAGAAAAAGTTATCAAATGCAAGTAATTGAAAGTTGCAAAGTGGTGCAACTTTCGTTCTACAATTTGTGTAACCAAATGAATTGTTCCAACAAATTTGAATAGGTATTCTTATGCTAGGCATGGTCCTATTTTGTACCCAAGCATGTAGAATTTCTCTGAACTACATTCAACTGGATCAATCCCTTAAGAGTCCAAAGTGCAAAATGGCTATAAACTTCAACATATTGTTACTCGGATACTATGATGCTTAATTTTTTTTTTGTCTAATCCTATGGGATCTCATTGGGCCCCTCTATAATAACCTCTCTAGGTGTTTGTTATCTTGGAGTGGTTTTCCCATTGTGACAAATTTTCACTTGATGGAAAAAGTGTGGAATGCAAGCAGTGCAAAGTTGCAAAGTGGTGCAACTTTCGTTCTACAACTCGTGTGACCAAACAGACTATTCCAATGTTTTTGAATAGGTATTTTTATGCTAGGAATGGTCCTCTTTCACACCCAAACACGTAGAATCACTCTGAGGTACGTTCAACCAGATCGATCCCTTAAGAGTCCAAAGTGCAAAATAGTTGCAAACTTCAGCATGTTGTTACTTAGATACTGTGAGGCTTAGAAACTTCTCATCTAATCCTATAGGATAGTGTTGGACCCCTCTATAATAACCTGTCTCATTTTTTGCTATCTCAAAGAAATTTTCCAATGGTGGAAAATTTTCACTTGGGGAAAAAGTTGTCAAATGCAAGTAGTTGAAAGTTGCAAAGTGGTGCAACTTTCATTCTACAACTCATGTGACTAAATGGATTGTTTGAATGCATCTGTATGGGTACGTTTACACTAGGAATTGTCTTCTTTCACACCAAAACATGTAGAATCACTCCAAGCTACGTTCAACCAGCTTGATCCTTTAAGGGTCTAAAGTGCAAAAGGGAATCAAACTTTGATGGGCTAGTACTAAAAAACCGTGACACTTATGAACTCTATGTCTGAGCCTACAGGATCACGTTGGGACATTCTACAATAACCTCTCTCAGTTTTTGTTATCTCAGAGTCATTTTTTTGTGGTGTCCAGTTTTTCACTTGATGGAAAAAGTGTCAAATGCAAGTAGTTTAAAGTTGCAAAGTGGTGCAACTTTCATTTTACAATTTGTGTGACCAAACAAACTACTCCATCGCATTCCAATAGGTAGGTTTACACTAGGCATGGTCCTCTTTTGCGCCCACACACATAGAATTTCCTTGAGCTACGTTTAACTGACTTGATCCCTTATGATGGCATGCAAAACAATCAAAAAGAGAAACATGCATACGACAGTTGAAAAGTCTGAGTTTTCCATACAAAAAATTTATGATCATTAGTGCAGAGCACCTTGTTCCTCCATTTGATCAAGAAGGTCTAGTTCAGTTGTTTTAGTCATGATAATGCCAAATAAGGCCATTTTGTAATCTTGCTTTTATTTTTGAGTTAGTGCGGGGTCATTTGAGTCAATTATGTAAGTATGATAAGGAGTACGAATAAGAAGATAGAATTGGTAAATGAATTAGAGGAGATTACTAACACTGCCCCTATTAAAAATTTAGAATTTAGGCCTTAAAAGCAAGACTAGATGAGGTGAAAAGAAGAAATTTCTTGAGAATAAGTTAGAATAGGTTGGAAATAGGGTGAGGTTGTGGAGTTTGATGTGTTCAAAAGGTTTGCAAGGATAAGGGAGGTCAAAAGTATGTTATGGCATGATGCCCTAGCTGGGAAAAGAGGGGTTTTGAATGAAAAAAAGATGTTTGAGGGAGTAAAAGTGGGTAAAGTCAAGGGGAAACATAATTTGGTGGTCAATTAAGTTTGTGCAGGAAGAATAAAGAGTGTTGGAAGAGGTTGTGAGTTTGCATGAGGTTTGGATATAGGAGTTTTCAATAAACCCTAGTAAAATTTGAGAAAAGTGAGGGTTTAGAGGATAGTGGGGTTAGAGGGCCAATCACACCCTAAAAATTATGGATTTTGTGGATTTACAGACTGGTGAGTGTTGTCCAATGGTGTTTTGTAATTGGAAGATTTATTGAGAGGGCATTGCTTTATTAAATAGACATATTTGGGGGGTCTAGGATAGCGTTGAGTCCATTTCTTATTTGTATTATAAATTATAACTTGCTTTCTCCCGATTCAATTTCCTATATAAGAAATAATATTGCAAAAAATTGACATATAAATTTTTTGATGTGTTTATGTGGTGATGGATCAAGAACATAACAATTAATTTTGCACTATCAAGATTATGTTGTGAAAATGTTTAAAGACTATTCAAGATAAATGTTTGTATGATAATGTGTCAAGAAGTTAACTACTTCATCTACTTTGAATATTATGTTATGCAAGTGTTGTGAAGGTTATGTGTCATTTGCTTAATTGATTTTTTCCAATCAAAGGATTAAATATATTGGAATCTTTTTATGAATCATTTCATGGAATACCAATTGCAAATGCATTTTTTGCTTTTAGATAAAGTTGTTTAGAATCAATCAATTAATATTCAAGAAAAACCATGAAGGATAACAATGATCAATGCTAGGGATAACCGATTAATATGTATACACATGAATAAGTCAAGCATGTACATGTGAGAAAGAGAATCACAAGTACTCAAAAACACATAAGCCTTGAAGTATACACATGAATACATAGTATAAACAAATTAATACAAAGTATATGCACGAATACAAGGTATACACATGAAAACACGTAAGTTGGAAAGTATACATTGGAACACACGTAAGTCACAAAGTATACACATAAGTTGTAAAGTATACACTTGAATACATGTAACTCATATCTATTGAACCATGAATTTATAATGCAAATATGGACACCATCGATAAAAAAAAAATTATTAACCAAATAGCAATGTAGAAATACATAAATATATGTTGATATAAGTATGAAATATAGGTACAAAATAGCCATATAGGCATACAATGTCAAATATATCCAATAAAAAATATGTACAAAACTTTCATGTAGGCATACAACAAAGGGCTTTGGAATCAAAATTCATTGCTCTCCATGCTCTCAAAATATTTTTTTTCCCTTTTCTTTTCAATCAGATGTGATACGTCTATCACTTGTTTATGTTGTTCTTGAGGAGTGCTCCTACTACTCCTCCTAGTCTTTAGTTCTTGGTGAAGTTTTATCTATTACAATAAGAAGTAAAGACATTAATATATAGAAATTACATTATAAAAAATGATATATTTAACAAAATAATCACTTACTGCCATTTGATGATCACTCTCCATGAGGGAAATATTCACATGCCCATGTTGAGGCATGTTGAATCCATGTATAAACCATCCAAATAGAAATTAAACTATGAATCAATAATGGTTTTCTTTTTCACTAACTAACATCTATAACAACGAATGTGAATTGAAATTTAGTAATTTGCCTCATACCTCACCTTTCAGAGCCATCGAGGATTCTATAGCAGATGAAAAACCAATCTTCATTTCTCTCGTCACATTTGGAGGTGTTTTTGCTTGCAACATTTGAAAATTAAACATCAAATTATTCAATCACAAAAACTACAATAGCAATCCACGTCATGACTTATAATGTATGAGATAATGAACAAAATTTTTAGTACTTATCAAAATATATGTTTCTAACTATCATGCTTACTATTTGCCCTATCCATATCCTATTCAAAAGCATGTGTTCTTAGGCTTTTACCCATAGAAAAAATTTGGTGAACCGTTTGATAAAATGCTTTCATAGACATGTACGATAACTATGGTGGCATAGAGAAGGAAGTGAACTATTTGAAAAAATGCCTCAAAGAAATTGGGTTTCGTGGTGATGGAATGCCATTACAAACAAATGCACATCATGGCATTCCATCACCATAAGACCGAATTTCTTTCAGGATTTTTTTAGACAGTTCATTTCCTTCTCTATGGTATTATTTCTTACTATTATGCTTTGATAGAAATTTTTCCAAGCATCCATAGTTTGTTGGAAAGCACCTATTTTAGGCTTTTAGACATAGCAGCAAGGAAGTGAGTAGTTTGATCAAATGCTTTGGTACACATGTATGGAAAATTTGGTATCATAGAAAAGGTGGTGAGTTTTTTGAAGAAATTCCTTGAAGAAATGTAGTCTCATGGTGATGGAATGGCATTCCATCCCCATGAGACCACATTTCTTCAAGGCATTTTTTCAAACTACTAACTACCTTGTCTATACTATTTCTTACTATTATGCTTTGATAGATTTTTTCAAAACATCCATAGTTTGTTGGAAAGCACCTTTTTTATGCTTTTAGCCATAGAAGCAAGGAAATGAACTATTTGATAAAATACTTTGGTAGACATGTATGGAAAATGTGGTAGTATAGAAAATGGGGTGATCTATTTGAAAAAGTGCCTCAAAGAAATTGGGTCTCATGGTGATGGAAATCACCATGAAACCACATTTATTTGAGGAATTTAAAAAAAAAACTCATTGCCTTGCCTATTCTATTGCTTGCTATTATTCTTTCATATATTCCTTCCAAGCATCCATAGCATAGACAAGGAAGTGAACTATTTGAAAAGATTCCAAGCAATAAAAAGTGGTCTCATGGAATTCCATGGCAAGCAAATGCAATTGGAAGTTGATCCAATACTTATTACTTATGCTATGTGAAGTAATTACATCACTGCTTATGTTGACTTTCTAAACAACTATATTGTAGTTGAAATTTTGTCATCTATCAACATCTAGTTATTAGTTATGGAATGTGAAGTAATGCTTTGAGTTTGAATGATGTGCAATGCAATGTAATCAACGATATGAATATAAACTACACAAATCTATTAAGTACAATTCATTAGTTAAACTATTTATTCTATTACCTGCATGTAGGTTTGAGTAAATCCATTGGCACTGGGAGGTGTTCCCTGGAAACCTCCAATATTAGCCTGTTCAACATCCAAAATCACATATTAAAATACCATTCGTAAAATAATGCTATTAACATGTAATAAATTTATAATTGTTTACTAGTTACTAGTTAAAATTATAAATTAACTTTAATGAATATGCTAAATCTTACCTGAGTGTCAATGCCATATGCCTCATGCAAAATTTCAGCTTCTCTCCATCTCCATAGTTGTAGACAGATCCTACGTAGCAACCTCCTGAGTGTCAGTGGGGTCATATGAACAAGTCACCCCACAAGATTGACACAAATGGGTTCAAAGGCCACCACTCAAAGAATCCCTTGGATGGCGTTGTAGAATAGGACTAGCATGTTGGATGACACTTTGGGTCAAAGTGTTGTTTGCTTGCAATGTCTCTACATCGACACTCTCCTTCATGATGGAAGGGATAACAATGTGCTCTTGAGGCGGCCTAGAAATATCTCATCTCCCTTGCCACATAGGATCCGGTTGTGCACTGGGTCTATCCTAAGCGAACGCCCCAACTCTCCCCTAGAAGTCCCTCATATCAAAATAATTTGGGATTTTGTTCAATATGAACTCACATTATAGTTTCCTAAGGAAACTTGTGGGACTTCACAATTGTTGCACAGTGGGTAGTCAAAAACCATGTACCACCTATCATAAAAAAAGTTCATAATTTGTTGGTGGTGACACCAATGAATAGGAAACCTCTTCGCATTGAAGGTAAGATTTTGATTTGTGTACGGGTCAATGAATAATGAGCACAAATCACCTTTTGTAATTTTTAAATCCTTTACATCTTTCTATGATAATTTATCCGTGTAATAAGCCCTAGCCATCTACCACCTATCTTTCCATCCAGTTATGTGTTTGCTAATTGAATCTACATTTTTTAACATATATTTCAATGAAGTTGCTAGGGTCATTCTTTCTGTAGTTGAACCATTTGGATTGCTTAACCTCTTGATTAAATCCTTAATTTTATTTTTTTGTTCTCAATTTCACTCATTAAATTTTGTTGAGTGTTAGGAGGGTCTTGAGGGTGTTAGTGCAATTTCTGGTTTTCTCATTGTCTAGTTGTGTACTCTGGTTTTTCATGACTAAACTTTAGCTATGGGGTGTCTTTCATTTTAGCACGTGGGTTAAATGGGCTCCCACAAGGGTTGAGCCCAGCGTGCTAGTTTTGATCTACAAGGGGCGGCCTGTGTTAGGGTTTCCTGGTTTTTCTCTTTTCCTTTTTTTGGGTTTTTATTTCGGTTCCCGTCTCTCTTTTTCTTGCTTTGGTTTTTCTTTCAGAATCGGGGGCGGAACAGATGCTTGAAGGGAACTAGAACTTCTCCAATTCTGAGGTTCTAGCTCCTGTTCACGCATCCATCCCGGTCTCGATTCTGCGTGTTTGGTGTTTCTTTTCCTTTCTGCCCTGTGTCCGTCACTGGTTATTTTCCCTGGCTCTGCTTGCTTTGTTTTCCTTTTGTTTTTGGCAGGGACGGAACTGGGTCGGGGTTTGTCTTGGAACATTTTGTGAAGTTCTTGTTTTCCTTTTGTCTTCACCCCCGCGGCTTTTGGTTTTGTTTTGGCTCCAACTCTGTATTCGCTATCTTTTGCGGAGGCGGGGGCAGGATCATTTTGGGTCTGTTGTTTTCTTTTCTTTCTGGCCATTTGTTCTTTTCCTTCGCTGACCTGTCCAGCCAGTTCATGCTTCACTTATGGTTCTCCTGAGCCCCGTTTTCCATTCCTTTACCGGCCCCTTGTCACCATTTTACCGACCCTGCTTCTTCTTGGCCGTGGATTTTGTCTATCAGTGTGACTTCCCTTTGGCGGGACTTGGAGCTTTCGATATAACTCATGGTGATTCTGTTGGGTCTTGCTGAAGATGTCTTGTAGTTTTCTTTCAGAATATGCTATACCTTTCGGCGAGATGTCTCGGTGATGTCTTTTGTTACGCCGACCGGTGATGGATGATCTTAATGCTTCGGTGGGATTTATGTTTTTCGGTGTGTCTTCTTGGTGATGGGGTTGGGTCTTGCCAAAGGTGATTCAATATGTGACTTTCGGTGAAAGTCTTTACTTCTCTCAACAAACAAGTTTCTAAGGGTTTGTGGTATAACAATGTAATGTCACTGTGATGTCTCACCGATGATGGGTGCTTATACCGACCGACAATGTAAAGAGTAATCTCTTCGGTATGAGCTGGGGTCTTCAGCGTGAGGTCTCAGCGAGTGACCTTCGGTCTCACCGATGGAACATATGGTGGTCTTCATCGGCATAGGCTCTGGGTTGTCTCAGCGACACTCAGGTGAATGAAAACCTTCAGAGAGACATTGTGTGCGGCAGGAGGTCTTCTCGATATCTTAATGTTATAGCGATACACAAAAGGAAAATGGTTTCGGTTGGTGTGAGACTATTAATGTCTTGGTTATCGATTGTAATCTCTCTTTCACTGACGAGGTGTTGTTCTAAGCTGAAATCTTACGCCAAGTGTGCCATGTCTTGCCGACTCATCTGCTCGATGAAACATGTGGACTTCGCCATGATGTCTGGCTGACTTGGCCATCTCTTGCCGACTTGTGATGAGTGTTCGATGTAGCATCCATCTTTCAGCTAGACCTTTCTCCGATTTCCTTCTGCTTGTCCGTTGTGCCCGGTGACTTCGGTATGGGTTGTTCTCCTCGCTAGGACCTCTTGCCGACTCAGCTATCTCTTAGCGACTTCTCTGCCCTCGCCTGCCCGAGCTACTAATGGGCCACAAATGCGCACATGCGTCAGCTGGATGGTAATGTTTTAACTTTAGATTCAAAGGTGCCCAATGTTTACTTGGAGACTAATGTGCAGGCATGGGCTTGTTTTCAACGGTCGAGTGATTTTAAATGGTGACCGCCCGATCTCTGCTGATCGACGGTCAGTTTTCAACCTGATCTCTGTTAGGGTTTATGTCTGTTCACGCACGAAGATTTGTAATATTCATGGTGACAGAAACTTGGTTGTTGGATCCGTTGATTGTGCATTCATGGCGATGTGACCCTAAGAGTAGGACGACATGGCTTGAGTATGGACACGTGGATTTGGCGACGGATTTGACATCGATTTCCTGGCTTCTTTCGTGTGGGAGTGTCTTTCCTGCAGCAACCTGACCCAAGGCATTTTGAGACCAGTGAGGCTGTTGGAAGTGATGTTTTGGCCTGCGTGTTGTTTGGAGTTGGCCTAGTCATCCGAAGACGTGTAATCTCATCTGGCTAGTTGGTTGTTGCTTCTCCTGTTCCTATAAAGGAGAATTTCGTGGCCATGTGTGAGGGGTTTTTTAGGTTGGTTTGGTCCCTTAGGTTCAGTTCCACACTTTTTTCTGAGTTTGTGGATCAGCTTGAGATAGACTAGTGTTTAGTTTTGAGTCAATGTGGAGTCTGATGATTTGTAATTCTGAATCTGTCTGTAAATACAATCAGTTTGAGCAATGAAAACATGAAGATGCTCATCTTTCATGCATGTCAGTAGATTGTCTCCATTTCTGTATGCTCCAATCATTTGAATGAATGCATAAGGTGTCTTTGTTCATCTTCTCATACTTCACGAGGTTGTGTTATTTGTTGATAGGTCTGCTTCAAGGAAGTAGTTAAATCCTTTGAGCAGGTAGGAGTGATTGTTTGTGTACAGGTTGGATTGGGTAAGAAGAATCTGGTTGATACAAGAGCTGGATTGTCAGTGTAAGGCACTGATAGCTGATGTAAGGCATCAGCAAAACAAAATCCATTGGTTGAGGTCCTGTTTGCAAATGAATTCCATCTTTTGTGTTTGACTTTGTGGCCCAAGATTAGGCACTGGTCTGTCCTGTGGCCTAGTCCCTCTCAAAAGCCTTCCAAATTTAAAATCATTGAATATCTTAAGTTGTCTTGCCCTACCTCCTAGTTACTGCAAGTATTGTGTTACTGGGAATCTAGCCATATTTGAGGTTCTCAATACTTGGCATCAAGAGTCATATACTATAAAAAGCAATGTCTAGTCTTATTTGAGGCATTGTGTGGGTATACCCACCCTGGTTCTGCAAAGCCTGAAGTGCAGAAGATCTCAGTCTTTGATTGAATCTTGTCAGTTGGTCCAGGTCCTCCAAGCTGCCCTTGACTGGAGATGACTACTCCATAGGTAGAATAGGAGACCAACCTGGTTGCTCATTAAAAACAACCAACAGAGATGGTGACTCTACTGGAGATTGACTAGAATCTTGCCTTATCAAAGAGTCATATCAATTGCCATGTTGGTTAGGTTCAAAGTTTGAAGAATCTCAGGCTTGGAGAAAAGCTTTGTTGCAGTGAACCTGAAAGCTACAAGATCTATGGTGCTCTGTTGGATGGAACTCAGAGAAAGATTTACATGTAAGTGAGCTTCATATCATTTGAAGTTTTGTCCTCTGCAAAGAGGTGGCGACTCTGTCAAGGTAAACCCATTGAAGATTTGAAGAATGTTCCAGAGCTACAACGTTGCCAGGTATTCTTTATGTGTTGAACATTTGAGAAAGAAATTTTGTTTCCCTATCTAGGTATTTAGCACTACCAAAGGGAAAAGGGTAATAGCATTTTTATACATACTTTGAAGTGCATGATATGTAATGTCTATTACAAAGTGTGTTTTGTGCCTCTAATAATCTTAGGGCATTTTTATTCAATCAATATTTTTGATTCATGAATGTTGTAATTGAGAAACTTTTATGAGGTTAGTATTGATTGAGTATCAGTTCATGAGGGTTTCCATGTGAAATGGAAAGTAAAAATATGCAAGGAAGACAAGTTGCACCAAGCCCTCAGAGGGATTTTGCTGCTGAAAGATACAGACCATTGGTTCTCAGTGGTATCAAAGGTTTCCTGAACCTTATTCCTAAAAAAGTCAGGAAGCATTTGCCCAAATTCATAGGGCAATTTTCAGAGTCAACCTCTAAACATCTGTGAGCATTTGTGGATGTGGTGGGGGATTTTGAGGTACGTCATGAGGACATTATCATGAAACTATTTGTTCAATCCTTGAAGGATGATGCTAGGGATTGGTTCTGATATTTACCAGCATGTTCTATATCCTCATGGTGTCAGTTCATGATAGCCTTTAATGAGAAATTCGGTGAAAGGGTGGATCTGAGTTTGGTAAGAAAGAACTTCATCGAGATCCATATAAAAAATGGTGAATTGATCCCTGCATTCAATCTTAGATTCACAAAGGCTATAAGGGATATCCCTGAGTACATAAGACCAAATGATGTTGAATGTTTGGTTGTGTATTTAGGAGCTTTTGACAAAAAGATGAGTTTCTTGTTAAGGGACAAGGAACCTACAACATTACAACAGGCATTTCAGAGTGCCATAGAGATTGAGAATAATCTAAAATATTCCATGATGAAAGGGCATCTGGCTGCAAGTGTTGGTCTTCCCGGCACATTCCATAACACTAGAGTTCTTGGAGCAGATAAAGGAAGTGCTTCTCAAGATGGCAATGTATCTACTACTGTGATTTATTTACCATCACAATGTGAAGATCATAGTGAGCCCCATGTCAAGTGTCATCAAAATTTGAGCAACACTGATAAAAAATATTTGGTTCAAAGATTATATGATGTAAAGAAACAAGAAGGAGAATCACCATATAAGTTGTTCTCAAGAATTTTGGACTACTTGATAGAAATTCCCAAAGATTCTAGACCTGATGATTCTATGTGCATTGATTTGTTCTGTGAAATTTATGAACCTGGGCTGAATACATTTTTGGAAGGTTTGAAGCCCCGTAGCTTTGACCAAGTCCCTAATTGGATATGGATGATTGAATTAGCTAAGTATGGTTATGCACAAAGTGCAGACTCTCAGAGTCAAGACAACGATTGTCCTCCTAAGGAAAGTAAGACAACAATGCAAGCAAGTGAAGGGAACATGTCAGAAGATGAGCATTACATTTAGCCCACGGTTGGTATGTATTCAACTCCTTGCAGCAGTGATGAAGCTGATGACATATGGGATGATGACAGAGTAGACATGCAAGAGTCTTTTCCTTGTAATATTTTAGAGGATGGAGAAGCAAATGAGGAACAAGTTATTATTCCATTCCATGATGTGATCATGGATCATGATGATGAAAGTGAAGTCTCAAGTACTCATTCTGAGGAGTTTGAGCATAGTTCATATACTGAATATTTGTTTTGTGATGAAAGCAATGGTGAGGCCGACATCTCTGATTGTTGTTCTGAGGATTGTGATTCCTTTTCTGAAGATGACATGGAGGTGTACCCTTCAAATGAAGAATATATTGACATGGAAGCTTCTGGTGAAAACAGGAAATGTGACTTAGATTCACAATCACTAGAGCATATTAACTGCAAGTGGGATGCACAATTTGAAGATAAACATATGTATGATAAGTGTGTTGATTCAAGACATCATTTTGAATATGATGATGGTGCTGACAAGTGTGCTTATAACCCTGCTCTACATGACTATTTGTATGAAGCAAAAATGGAAATATTTTTTATGCATGAAGAGTGTGAAGCCGAATACAATTGCTTCCTTCTTGATGCTCCTAATCTTCTGGATACCAATGCACTTGGTTGCCTCCCTGCTGTCCATAATGATGTTGATCTACTTGAGCCCTCACTTGGGGTTTTTGGCTTTGAGCTAAATGCAGACGTGAATAATGAATCAGTGCACACCATAGAATCAGAGTGTCAGAAGATGTGCCCATGTTGCAGTAACCAGTACATAGATACTCCTAAATATGATTCTATTGCCATTGACATGTGCAGTGTTGATTTACATGTTAGTGAAGAAATTGTCTATCAGAGCTTTTAGTTTGATCTGCAGACTGATTTTGATGAAAAATTTTGTGATGTCAAGGATCAAGTGGACTATGAATGTTTTTATTTCCCAGACCAAGAAAATGAGCATTCAGTAAAACATGACCATGAATTGTCCAGGGAGATATGCCATGATGATTGTAATCTCAAATTAGTGTTTGATTGCATGTTGCAGTTTGACAGTGTAGCTGGTGGCATTGGAAAGCATAGTAATTCAATGGAACTAGCCAATGAACAAGCTAGTTTGTGGGCAGTTCATGACAGTGTTATCAGATTTTGTCTATTGAAGGCAACAGAGAATCAAGTTTTTGACAAGGGAAAAAATTGGCTCTCTTTTTTCATTTGGTGGCCTAGTGTCATCAGATGAAACAAAGGAATCAACAATGTGACTCTTGAATTGCCTGTTCATGGACAATTCTCAAAATGGTGCTTCATCTGAAGCATTTCCTTTTTCATGAACATTAGGTTAGGTTTTGCTTTTCTGGTCAATTTTTGTTTTGCTGTGTCTGCTAACCTTGTTCGGTTAGCTCCTCGTTGTTTTTGGTTTTTTTTTTGTTCTAGTCTACTCTCCCAGTGATCTGAATTCTTGCTATGCCCACCAGGGGCATACATCCCCCAACTAGAGCCTATGTTAGTGCAATTTCTAGTTTTCTCATTGTCTAGTTGTGTACTCTAGTTTTTCATGACTAAACTTTAGCTATGGGGTGTCTTTCATTTTAGCACGTGGGTTAAATGGGCTCCCACAAGGGTTGAGCCCAGCATGCTAGTTTTTATCTACAAGGGGCGACCTGTGTTAGGGTTTCCTAGTTTTTCTCTTTTCCTTTTTTTGGGTTTTTATTTCGGTTCCCGTCTCTCTTTTGCTTGCTTTGGTTTTTCTTTCAGAATCAGGGGTGGAACGGATGCTTGAAGGGAACTAGAACTTCTCCAATTTTGAGGTTCTAGCTCCTGTTCACGCATCCATCCCGATCCCGATTCTATGTGTTTGGTGTTTCTTTTCCTTTCTGCCCTGCGTCAGTCGCTGGTTGTTTTCCCTGGCTCTGCTTGCTTTGTTTTCCTTTTGTTTTTGGCGGGGGCAGAACCGGGTCAGGGTTTGTCTTGGAATGTTTTGCGAAGTTCTTGTTTTCCTTTTGTCTCCGCCCCCGCGGCTTTTGGTTTTGTTTTGGCTCTGCCTCCGTATCTGTTGTCTTTTGCGGAGGTAGGGACGGGATCATTTCGGGTCCATTGTTTTCTTTTCTTTCTGGCCATTTGTTCTTTTCCTTTAGTGACCTATCCAGCCAGTTCGTGCTTCACTTATGGTTCTCCTGAGCCCCATTTTCCATTCCTTTACCGACCCCTTGTCACCGTTTTACCGGCCCTGCTTCTTCTTGGCCGTGGCTTTTGTCTGTCGGTGTGACTTCCCTTCAGCGGGACTTGGAGCTTTTGATATAACTCATGGTGATTCTGTTGGGTCTTGCCGAAGATGTCTTGTAGTTTTCTTTCGGCGAGATGTCTCGTCGATGTCTTTTGTTACGCCGACCAGTGATGGATGATCTTAATGCTTCGGTGGGATTTATGTTTTTCGGTGTGTCTTCTTGGTGATGGGGTCGGGTCTTGCCGAAGGTGATTCAATATGTGACTTTCGGTGAAAGTCTTTACTTCTCTCAGCAAACAAGTTTCTAAGGGCTTGTGGTATAACAATGTAATGTCACTGTGATGTCTCACCGATGATGGGTGCTTATACCGACCGACAATGTAAAGAGTAATCTCTTTGGTATGAGCTGGGGTCTTCGGCGTGAGGTCTCAGCAAGTGACCTTTGGTCTCGCTGATGGAACATATGGTGGTCTTCATCGGCATAGGCTCTGGGCTATCTCAGCGACACTCAGGTGAATGAAAACCTTCAGAGAGACATGGTGTGTGGCAGGAGGTCTTCTCGATATCTTAATGTTATAGCGATACACAAAAGGAAAATGGTTTCGGTTGGTGTGAGACTATTAATGTCTTGGCGATCGATTGTAATCTCTCTTTCACTGACGGGGTGTTGTTCTAAGCTGAAATCTTACACCAAGTGTGCCATGTCTTTCCAACTCATCTGCTCGATGAAACATGTGGACTTCGCCATGATGTCTGGCCGACTTGGCCATCTCTTGCTGACTTGTGATGAGTGTTCAATGTAGCATCCGTCTTTCGGCCAGACCTTTCCCCAATTTCCTTCTGCTTGGCCGTTGTGCCCGGTGACTTCGGTATGGGTTGTTCTCCTCGCTAGGACCTCTTGCCGACTCAGCTATCTCTCAGCGACTTCTCTGCCCTCGCCCGCCCAAGCTACTAATGGGCCACAAATGCGCACGTGCGTTAGCTGGACGGTGATGTTTTAACTTCAGATTCAAAGGTGCCCAATGTTTACTTGGAGACTAATGTGCAGGAATGGGCTTGTTTTCAATGGTCGAGTGATTTTAAATGGTGACCGCCTAATCTGTACTGATCGACGGTCAGTTTTCAACCTGATCTCTGTTAGGGTTTCTGTCTATTCGCGGGCGAAGATTTGTAATATTCAGGGTGACATAAACTTGGTTGTTGGATCCGCTGATTGTGCATTCATGGTGATGTGACCCTGAGAGTAGGATGACATGGCTTGAGTATGGACACGTGGATTTGGCAGCGGATTTGACATCGATTGCCTAGCTTCTTTCATGTGGGAGTGTCTTTCCTATAGCAACCCGACCCGAGGCATTTATGACACTAGTGAGGCTCTTGGAAGTGATGTTTTGGCCTGCGTTTTGTTTGGGGTTGGCCTAGTCATCCGAAGACGTGTAATCTCATCTGGCTAGTTGGTTGTTGCTTGTCCTATTCCTATAAAGGATAATTTCATGGCCATGTGCGAGGGGGTTTTTAGGTTGGTTTGGTCCCTTAGGTTCAGTTCCACACTTTTGTCTGAGTTTGTGGATCAGCCTGAGATAGATTAGTGTTTAGTTTTGAGTCAATGTGGAGTTTGATGATTTGTAATTCTGAATTTGTCTGTAAATACAATCAGTTTGAGCAATGAATACATGAAGATGCTCATCTTTCATGCATGTCAACAGATTGTCTCCATTTCTGTATGCTCCAATCATTTGAATGAATGCATAAGGTGTCTTTGTTCATCTTCTCATACTTCACAAGGTTGTGTTATTTGTTGATAGGTCTACTTCAAGGAAGCAGTTAAATCCTTTGAGCAGGTAGCAGTGATTGTTTGTGTACAGGTTGGATTGGGTAAGAAGAATCTGGTTGATACAAGAGTTGGATTGTGTGTATAAGGCATTGATAGCTTATGTAAGGCATCAGCAAAACAAAATCCACTAGTTGAGGTCCTGTTTGCAGATGAATTCCATCTTTTGTGTTTGACTCTGTGGCCCAAGATTAGGCACTGGTCTGTCTTGTGGCCTGGTCCCTCTTAGAATCCTTCCAAATTTAAAATCATTGAATATCTTCAGTTGTCTTTCCCTACCTCCTGGTTACTGCAAGTATTGTGTTACTGGGAATCTAGCCATATTTGAGGTTCTCAATACTTGGCATTAGGAGTCATCTGCTATAAAAAGCAATGTCTAGTCTTATTTGAGGCATTGTGTGGGTATACCCGCCCTGGTTCTGCAGAGCCTAAAGTGCAGAAGATCTCAGTCTTTGACTGAATCTTGTCAGTTGGTCCAGGTCCTCCGAGCTACCCTTGACTGGAGATGGCTACTCCATAGGTAGAATAGGAGACCAACCTGGTTGCTCATTATAAACAACCAACAGAGGGATTGGTGGAGGAGGTTATTGTTGTGGTTGATTTTGTTGTTGAAGATTTTGAGGGTTTGTAGGTTGATTTTCATCTCCTAAAAATTCAAAAATATAAATATCAAATACAACCTAAAACTAACAAATTCAAAACAAAAAGAAAACAATCCTTACTTCTCTCACCTCCCCGTTGATGTGTCAGCATCCTGGTGATGAAATAGCAACCGTTGATGAAGAAATTCGCAAAATAGCTCCTCCTAGAATGCAAGTATAGAATAATGGGGTTTCGGCCGTGGGTAACAAACAAAACATAGTCACAAGTAAAAATGAATTCATTTTTTTTTTGTTTTTAATAGGTCATAACGTGAGCGCATTATAACATGCTCACATTATGGGCTTGTTGTGGATGAACCTCAAGCTCAGTACACCAAGCCATAATGTGAGCACATTATAATGCACTCATGTTATGAGTTTTCAAAAAAAAATTCAAAAAAGTGGCCACAAATTTGCTACCCATCTCCATGCACCTACCTAGGGAAGCATTATAGCTTCCTCTCGTTCATTGGCTAATCACCTTCTAAGTATTCAAGAATTGAATCTAGAAAATTCATAGATGTTTGGTGAGAATTGATTGGTTCTTTAAAAAATACGAACAGATTGGCGACTCCACTGGGGATCAAAGTTTGATAAAATATTTATTCTCTAGAGTTCCTTTTCTAGGATCACTATGATTTATCATGATTTTATCCATAGAGTCAGTCTATTTGAAGTTTATCTGAACCATTTCTTATATTTGTTCTAGATTTATCACCATTTCTGTGATTAGAATTCATTGCTCAAAGTTCAACCTAAATTGCCTCATATTTGTAAAATACTTTTTGATTCCATAAAGATCAATGTTAAATCTCATGTGAATGTGAAGGGTCTTGTAAAATTTTGCATAAAATCTTAGCATAATTGTTATAAATTTGTGCCAATCAATTTGGGTGGCAACTCTCAAGTCTCTACACCAGTGTGTGCCAATACCTGAAGTTATCAAAGACATTAAGTAGAAAAATAGAAGAAAATTGAAAAGGTTGATAAGAGAAAATAAAGTACAAGAACAAATGTGGGGAACCCATGCCAATATGAAGAAACATCCAGACCAAAGAATGGAAGGAGAATTTCCAAATAAAACTTGTAAAAAATGGAAAGTAAAGGATACAAGAACAAGTAATTCTAATCCTCATCCAACTCCTAAGCATGGCATTCATTGTAATTATAGTTCTAAACATGAAAAAAAATTGTTAGACTTAAGTGATAAAATGCTTCTCCTAAAAGAGGTAAAGTTACAATGAAAACAGTTGTGAGTGAGCAATGCTCAAATCAAGCCTTAACAACTAAATAGAGAAGAAAGAGGGAAATGATACAACAAGATAATGTAAATGTTAGCTGTGCTAGGGCTGTAGGGAATTTGGCCTCAGCTTCTAACACAAATACTCCTCTTCCATATGACTTGTTGACTGAGTTTGATGAATATTCTTGTAACTATGGTGGAATTATAGAGACATCAAATTCTGATACCACTTTACCAGGAGAGGAGGAAATATTCAATGATGTTCAACAACTTAGAAGAGAAACATTAAGATTAGATGAAAATAGGAGGAGTGATAAGGAGAGAGAAGAAAAGATAAGGGAAGCTATGGTTGAGAGAGATATGCTACGAAGAAGATTGAGAAAATGAAAAAACTAGAACAATTAGCAACTCAATCTACCCATACAACTGGTCCTACAGTTGAAGAGGTTGTATTTAGGTATCCTGTAACTACCTCAGCCAACAATTATTGTGTAAATACATGGACCAATCCTGCTATGAAAGCTTCTATTGCAATTGATCATATCCCTAGTAGTACAAATGTTGTTTCCAAGGCTATTAATAAGGGAAAGAAATTGGTCAGGGGTATAAAGTTAAATGAGGGAGATTCCTCTTAGAGGGACACACCACAAAATAATATTGTTCCACTGGTTGATAGGTTAATAAAATAAAATGAGAAGTTGCAAATAAAAGTGAGGGAGATGGAACTATTAGCTATGAAAACAAAGATGAAGAAGAAAGTAGGTTTCTTAGAATCTACCATAAAGGCTTTTGTTCTTGAAACCCCAATCCCTCATCCCAATGCATCATCTTCAAATCCTCATCTAAAAATAGAGCTAGGACAACTTAACAACATGATCAATATGATTCCCAACCAAGAATAGTTGAAACTAGAAGACCTGAAAATAATTATGATAGGAGAAGGAATCATGACAACCAAAATGAACAATTGGGACCCTTTTCAAGAAGAAAATTACATACTAATAGGTATAGGAAATTATGCTTTCATACAATCCCAGGGTATCAAATTCCTATTCTTGATAATGCAAAAAAACATTTACCTAAGTTCACCAAAAACAATGCATTCAATGGTGAAGATCATCTAAAATCTTTTTAGAGTTTTGTGGAAGATTTTGAGCTTTGGGATGATCATATTCAAATGAAGTATTTCATGTAATAATTGACTGAAGACACTAGAGATTGGTACAAAAGCTTGTCTGATGCAAGCATTGATTCAAAAGATGATTTCTACAGAGTTTTTAAAGCAATATTAAAACAAAATTGATCCTAGGTTTAGGCTAAATGACTTCAAAAACATTCAAAAAGGACATGATGTCAAATAGGGAAGGACTTCAGTCACACCTTCACAAACCAACCTCAACTATCCACTTTTCCAATTCTCCAAACCCTACCTCTCAAGATTTCTATTATTCCTTGACAATTTACTTGTAGGTGTGCAACTAGGGTTCCTTGACCTCAACTCCACAACCCAATACCAAACCCTCAAACCAAATACATAATCAAAGACCCATTAACCCCTAATACAACATACCTCAAAAAACCATTAGGTTTCTTAGGAACAATTTTATTAAAACAGGGCACCTACATTATTCTAGACCACAAATTAGGTCACTTTTACAAAGGGACCCTATTGGAAAATACTCCTCAAGCCAAAAACTCAATGGGGAAGCAACAAATAGTTAATAAAACCACCAATTTCATAATTTATTTTCAAAGACACACCTTCCAAGACACCTAATCAAGAAACCCTTATTTTAGGTAATTTTCATGGGGGTTTATTAAAAAACCATATACCAGACCTTCTCTAACCCTACCACCACTTCAAAAACTGTTAATTATGTCTACATATGCTTACAAGTTCATTCACCAACCTCTATCATCAATATTTCACCAAACCCTAGTTCAAAACCTCCATATTCAAGCAAAATTTGCACAAAAACATTCAAGACAGCAACTCAAAATGCCTTCAAACATCTCCCTTGCTCCAATAGACCATGTACACACATAAATCATTCCCTAGTGATCCATTCCACCAAGCTATAGGAGAAATTCTTTGGTGGAATGGCTTAAAATGTCATTTTATTCACTCAAAACCCTTAAAATAGGGTGTACAGATCGGTCCTCTGTAATTTGCTTCTAAATTGCACAAAATCAATTGAAATAAAACCAAACCAAGTATAAAATGGAGTTAGGCCTACTACCCATAAGATTCAAGCCATAAGAGAATAATACCACCCTGTATGGAACCATATAGACCAAAGAAAATTTAGATTTTTTGGAAAATACAATAAATTACAAGGAAAAACAATGAATTTGATTACCGTTTCTTAGAGATCAACTTCTCCAACCTCTAACCTCAAAATGTGAGAGGTATTTTAAACTTAATGACACCAAAATAACCTATCCCAACCAAACTCAACCACCAAAAATAAACTTTCAAACATCTACCCGTTGATATTCAAATTTGTTGCAATTTTGCAACTTTACAATTTTGACAACTTTTCAATTTCGACACTTTTTGCACAATAAACTCTCAAATCACCCAAATGAATCAAAATGACTCCTAAAACACTAGAATTGACTTTACATATACTTATTACATAAAAAAATACTCGAACTTCACAATACTCAAACTAGGACCACTAATTTAATTACTTAAACATGGTGCTCCTGCACCACCATACAACCAACCAAAAAAAAACTCATGTCTCATGAGGATTGTACTACCCTGAACCTTGTTTCTTCACAAAATCTCTTGGTCCTCCAAATGCTCCTTTATCTATAAATCTCATCCATGAGATCAAATACCCTATTCTTGCTTCATTCTTTGCAGTGTTGCCCTTGATTCTACCTTGCCAATGCCTCTCCCTTGCAAATAGACCTACCTCATACCTTCTACCATTACTCTCATCTAAAACTGATGTCATCCTTGCTTGATCACCTGCAAAAAAACACTTACCTCTTGTACCCTAAACTCTCTCCTTCATTACCCTTACATGCTTGAACTCATTCATATGCTTTGGCGAAACACCCTTTTTCACTTCACTATTTGTATTTGCATCTCTTCTTAGGTTCTTTGACCCAAATACCTCTGTTTTATCATAGTTACCAACCTCTGTATTGGAAGAATACAACTACCCACCATTATTTCTTCCAACAAGTGGACAAAGCATTGTCCCAACCACTATATCATCACACTTCTCCAAATTGTTTGAAATCTTCACAGACAAACCATCTTGGACCTTCTCTTGAACTGCCTTTGTCATCACCACATCATTTTCCTTCTCCAATAATGAGACACCTTTCAAACTCATTGTTTTTACATCTTCACTTTGTTGGGTGACTGCACACTCTTCATGTTTTGCATCCTCAACCTTCACAAACTCTTTCTTTCCCATAATGTTCACCTTGACTGTCTTGATCTTCTCCTTAACTTCTTCTTGTAATGGAAGAAAAGTAAATATGTTCCCATCATGTTCAATCTAGTAGGTATTAATTCTTCCATCATATAGTGCATGTTTGTCAAATTGTCATGGACTTCCAAGCAAAAAATGGTAACAACTCATGGGTAGAACATCACAAAGTACCCTATCTCTGTACCCTCCAATCTAAAACTCAACTAGAGCCTACTCATTAACTAGAAGTGATTGATCATAATTTAACCATGATATCTTATAGGGTGTTTCATGAGTAACTTTCACCAAACTTAACTTATCTACCATTTCACTTTATACTTTATTATCAGTGGAACCTGAATCTATCACTACCTTGCATACTTTACCTTTGCATGTGGTCTTGAAAACATTTATCCTTTGCAAAGGTTCTTTCTCCTTGGAGGCCTTCAAGATTTGTCTTCTCAACATCAAAGATTCACCAACTTCAGGTGCAACAACATGACTTGAAGAATTGACACTTTCTCCTTCATCTTCTTGCACAATTTGGACTCTCTTTTCACCTCTTCTCTCACCCCCACTTGAAGTAGCACCAAAATTTTTAGGGCACTTGAAGGATGGATGACCAAACTCACCACATTTGTAACACCTTCTTGAAAACACATTAGAACCTCTTCCTTGATCTCTATATCTACCCCTAAATCTTGTTCTTCCACCTCTCCATCCACATCTAGATTCAACCACTTGTTCTTTACCTTTACCAACATCTTCTTCATCTTCATTGGATTGCTTTGGGTTAGAAAAAGTTCCTCTATCTCTAGAAGAACTACCTCTACCTATTTTTCTCTTTTCTTTTCTTCTCTTCACTTTTTCTTATGCCCTTATATCCATTTGAAAACATTCTTCAACTATTTTTGGTGTCATCAAACTTATTTCATCCTAAATATTATACCTCAGACCATTAAGATATCTTGCTACTTTTTATTCCTCATCTTCCTCATGTTTTGTCCTTATACTTAACCTATATAACTCCTCAGTGTATGCTTGCACATCTAGGTCCTTTTTCTTGAGATTTTGAATTTTTTTAAGCAATTCAATATTGTAATCACTAGGAAGGAACTTACCTTTGAGTTTTGTCTTCATTCTCTCCCAAGAAGTAATCTTGGTCCTCCCCTTTTTCTTCCTTTCATCTTGCACAAAGTTCCACCATAGAAAAGCATGTCCTTTCAACTTGGTCTTAGCCTTCTTCACCTTGTGATCTTCATCTACTTCTTCACTTTCAAAGTAATTCTCCATGGATCCTATCCAGTCCAAGTGCTCTTCACCATCTAGTTTACTTCCATACATAGGTAAATCCATTTTGCTATGTCCATCACTTTTCGAAGCCTTCAAAAGCTTTACCATCCTCACATCCTCTAAATCCAACTCTTCCTCTACACTATAAGTTTCTTCCTATTTAGAATCACTTTCATCCATGGTGACCCCTGCATTAGAATTCAATGCAACAATCTCCTTCTTCAATGCTTCTAGTTCTCTAGCCTACTTATTAATTTTTCTAGCAGTTGTGCTTCCTTTAGGAGGCATATTTTCCACTTTTATTCACACCTTATTTTTCTTCAAAGATCTACACCCTATGCTCTGATACCAATTGATGTAAAATAGGGAAGGAATTTAGTCACACCTTCACAAACCAACCTCAACTATCCACTTTTCCAAGTCTCCAAACCCTACCTCAGGATTTCTACTATTCCTTGACAATTTCCTTGTAGGTGTGCAACTAAGGTTCCTTGACCTCAACTCCACAACCCAATACCAAACCCTCAAACCAAATACATTATCAAAGACCCATTAACCCCTAATACAACATACCTCAAAACACCATTAGGTTTCTTAGGAACAACTTTGTCAAAACAGGGCACCTATATTGTTCTAGACCATAAATTAGGTCACTTTTACAAAGGGGCCCTATTGGAAATTCCTCCTCAAGCCAAAAAATAAATGGGGAAGAAACAACCAGTCAAGAAAACCACCAATTTCACCATTTATTTTCAAATACACACCTTCCAAGACACCTAATCAAGAAACCCTTATTTTAGGCAATTTTCATGGGGGTTTATTAAAAAACCATATACCAAACCTTCGCTAACCATGAAACCACTTCAAACACCCTTAATTATATCTAAATATGCTTACAAGTTCATTCACTAGCCTCTATCATCAATATTTCACCAAACCCTAGTTCAAAACCTCCATTTTCAAGCAAAATTTGCACAAAAACATTTAGGACAACAACTCAAAATGCCTTCAAACATATCCCCTACTCTAATAGACCATGTACACACCTAAATAATGCCCTAGTTACCCATTCCACCAAGCTACAGGAGAAAATTTTTGGTGGAATGGCTTAAAATGTCATTTTATTCACTCAAAACCCTTAAAACAGGGTGTACAAATCAGTCCTTTGTAATTTGCTTCTAAATTGCACAAAATCAATTGAAATCAAACAAAAAAAATTCTAAAATGGAGTTAGGCCTACTAATCACAATATTCAATCCATAATAGAACAATACCACCCTATATGGAATAGTACAGACCAAAGAAACTTTAAATTTTCTAGAAAATACAGTAAATTGCAAGGAAAAACACTGAATTTTATTTCCTTTTCTTAGAGATCAACCTCCAACCTAAAAAATTGAGAGGTATTTAAAAATAATTGAAACCAAAATAACCTATCCCAACCAAGCTCAACCACCAAAAACCAACTTTGAAACATCTAATCGTTGATATTCAAATTTGTTGCAATTTTGCAAGTTTACAAATTTGACAACTTTTCAATTTCAACACTTTTTGCACAATAAACTCTCAAATCACCCAAATGACTCAAAATGACTCCTAACACACTAGAATGGCCTGGAAATTGAATTATTACATAAAAAATACTCCAAATTCACAAGACTCAAACTAGCACCACTAATTTAATGAGTTCAACATGGTGCTCCTACACTAGGACATAATGAAATGGTGACTAAATTTAATGCAAGGTTTCAAAAGGCCATGAATAGAGTTCTAGATTATTTAAGGCCTAATGAGAGTCCATGCTTAGTGGTATATTGTAATGCATTTGATTCAATATTATGCTATTTACTTATAGACAAAGATCCACAAACTCTGAGAGATGCTTATAAAAGGGTAGTCCACATAGAAAACAATAGGAAAGTATTGTATAAGGTAGGAGAACAGATGACCCTAAACCTTTGAAGAATCCTAGAGCTCAAAATGAGAGAGTTGGTAAAGTTGCAGATCCTAATAAAAAATTGGATTAGATTTTTAGTTTGTTGCAGAAGGTGGAAAAAAATGAGAAACCTCAATTCTAAAGAAATGATAGGCCACCTAGGTTGCAAGATTATCCCTATCACACTAATTGGCACAATGGAAATCCAATTCACAACAATCAAAAAAATGGTCAAGCTCAAGGCACACCTGACCCATTGCAAAAGCACTCTACAAATGCTACTAAAGATTTTCCATGGTGCATAGTATGTCAATTCCCTCATTCATTACAAAAATGTGTTGTTGCAAGATCTGTAGAGGAGTCACATGATAATCAATGATATTTTGATTCCCCTCATGATGAAAATGGAATAATAAATGTGCTTATGACTGAATCAGACTTTTCCTACAATGATTATTCTTCTTCTGATGAGCCTGTTAGAGGTGATGTTGATGTCTAAAGGTAGGAAGTGAGTGTATACCATCAACAAGTGTTCTCAAATGAAGAGAGAGACATTGATTTCAAATTTTACAATCTTGAATTAGATGACATTTTTCTAAGAAGACCATCAAATGAAGAAATCCAAAATTTGACAATTTCATTGGCTACTCAAGCAAGGAATATTTATAATATGAGAAATAGAGTTGTGAATGGTGAGCAAGGTAGGCCTAGCAACATGTTCATCAAAGAAAAGAAAGTAGACGATAAAGGGACCAAGACAGAAACCAAGAAAGAGGAGGAAAAACCCAAAGAAAGTAAAGGAGCTAGGATTTGGGCTAAAAAGGTTGACAAGGTCAAGATAGATGAGGAAGTTTTTTCCCCAACTATAAAGGCTAAGGATTAGAAGCATAGTGCTAAAAAAGGTGAAAAAATGACAAAATAATGGACAATGATGTAATACTTCCTAAACTACCAAAGTATTCTTCTGTGGACATGTTTCAAATGTTGTCTCAAGTTAAGGTTGTAGTCCCATTATTGGAGATGATGAGGATTGATGAACATAAAAAACAAGGTAGTTTCCCTCATTAATGATATATTTGAGGCCTCTAATGATAAAGAGATGAATGATCCTCCCAAAGTGAGTAAAAGTCAAGAAAAGGATGATGAAGTGCAAGGAGTAATTAGTGAAAATCCTCAAATATACTTGGGAAATACAAGTACTTCATGCCCAAGTTAGGTCAACCCATTTTTTCTGAGTTTTATTATTGATGGGAAGTTTCTCAAGAACTGCATGATTGATTTAGGAGCCTCTTCTAATGATATACCAATAGAAATTATGAATGAAATGGGTCTAAAAATTGATAGCACTTATGGAAAGTGTTATGCTATGGAATCGAGAGAAGTACCTACCATAGGAGTAATTAATAGAGTCCCATATAAGCTTGCTACATTCCCTAAAAAGGAATTATACATGAGTATCACAGTAGTTGACATTTCGCCAAACTATGGAATGTTGTTGTCAAGACAATGGAGTGCATCCATGGGTGGGAGCATGCAATGCGATTTATCATATGCTACCTTCTCCATTGATTAAAAGGATGTCAAGATTGTTAGAGAATCAATATCTCACCATATGATTGAGTATGTAGAAGAACCAGTGAGAATTCATTTTGTGGACACTAGTTTGGATACTTTTAGAGTTGAAGAATTGCAACAGGTTGTAGAAGTTTGGCCTGCAACAATTGATAAAGAAGTCACTGATGTGTCAAAAGAAGATGCTCTCTAGACCATGTATTTTGATGGAGCTTGTTCCAAGGAGGGTTCAAGTGTAGGAGTTATCCTAATCTTCCCATAAGGTAAGACATTCAAGTACTCTTTCTTATTGAAATTCACCTGCACAAATAATGTGGCCAAATATGAAGCTTTGCTACTTGGTCTAAGGTTAGCATTAAAGAATGGCATCAAAATGTTAAAAAAACTAGGTGACTCTAAATTAGTGATATCCCAAGTTAGGTCCAGGTTTATTTCCAAAAACGAAAAACTTAGGTAGTATAGGAATGTGGTTTGGGATACTATTGAATCTTTTGATGCATTTAACATTGATTGGATTGAGAGAGGAAGAAATGAGAGGGAAAATTTGCTAGCAAACATTGCTATCAAACCATATGATATTAATTTTGTTGGTGTTTTAAAAGTAGAGGTACAAAATCAGCCTACAAAACCTAATATTATTTGCAATTGGAAAGTATTTGATGATGATAATGATATTTTGAAATTCTTGCAATGTATTGATCAATATGAAAGTAAGGAAATAGAGTTCAGTGCACTAGTGGTGGAGGTTGATGGTAAAGAGACATTGTTTGGCAATGAAGTTATCCAATTGAAAACAAACAAGATTCCTAAATGGTTGGTTGCATTGGAAAGGGATTTTGTTGGCCAAGATACGACAAGAACTAAGCACAAATCTTCTCATAAGGAATATTTTGAAGAGATTAATCTTGAAATTGAGCATGCTCCTAAGAAGGTATATATAGGGAAGAAAATGAAACCTCATGTCAGAACCATGTTGATTGCTCTACTAAGAAAGTATAGGAATTTGTTTTCTTGGTCATATGATGATATGAAAGCTTATAGGGAAGATATTTTTTAGCATGAGATACTTGTTGATGGTCAAAACAACACAACAACATTAAACAAAATATTTCTATCCTATTTCTCCTGAAAGAGAAAGACAACATATAGTGATCTAACTCCCAAGGTCCTGGTAGTTGGTTCTCAACTGTACTGATATTGCTCAATGGTCAATATGATTGTAATGTTCAAGGGGCATTTGCTGGTAATAAAGAACAAAAATACATAGCATTGGGTAGTCTACATTTGGGGGGTTTTAAACAAAAGAAAAAGATAAAATAGAGCTTTGAAATCAGAGAAACATGAATAAAATCCTTATGTATTCAGACATGTAGATCAACAATGAGTGTTCATTCTACCTAACCACAACTACAGTAAGATGCAATCCATAGAATTCACTATGCTACTACATACATCCATAATGCTAATTCAGCTATCATCAACATTTACTAACCTTACTTCTAACAAATTATTCACTCATCATTCAAAACATAGATCAAATGAAATACCATAACAATCTAATTCACATATAATCCAATGACATGATCTTGAATCTAGTTCCTTCTATTGATTTTCATCAAATAAAGAACAATTAAGCACAACAAAACACTGGCATATGGATTAATCATATATCATTAACCTTATCCAAAAATGGATCCAAACTTTAAAAGTCTTGACATGAAAACATATGAGAACTTGTAAAACCAAGCTTTTTACTAAACTGTTCAAAGTATCTTTCTAAAACATTCAAAAATCCTAGATCTAGTTTCTATTCTCAGGTGGCTAATCTTTCTTCAATTCACTAACCTTTACAAAATAGATTCTAATAGTACATATAGAGTGCCATATGCATGAATTTCTCAATCATTAATCCAGATCCACAATTCAGGGAGTCGAAACTCGACATAGAAGTGGACCTAAGAACCCCTCTTCAAGGTTGATTACATCATTGTAAGGAGAATCTAATACTCCAAGAGGAAGATGAAACACACGGGTTAGACTTAGAGTAAAGCATATGTCCATATCCATAGAAAGAGGAGAAGAGAAAATCGAGTATGACACCAAGAGTCAATTACTTTTGCACTGAAAGCTCTTGAATGTATTCGTCGTAACTGGAGAAAACCTGCTGAAGAGTATCCAAATCTGGCCCATCCAACCAAGTACTTTCAAATTTGACTCTTTCAAACTCTATGGAAACCAAAATTTGTGCCTCCTTTAGCTTGATTAGCTCTTTTCTGGCAGTTCTTATCTCCTCACGGATATCCATAAATTGATCTAGCAATAAACTCTCCCCATCATCTCCTTTTTGCATGATTTCTTCAAATCTACTCCTCCATCTCTCCCTTAATTTACCCAATGAGAGGCCTTCTTTGTTGGAGGATAAGTTGATCATAATGGCCACAACTATCTCAAACTTGACCATCTATCAATTCAATTCCTTATTCATTTCTCAGACCTCTTCTTGATGTGTATGCATAGCCCTAGATTTATATCTTATGATACTTGCAGTCCTTTACATAAAATCTTCATTACCTTGCTCAAGAATTGAATACTCTAACAAGGTGGATTTAGGAACTTTGTTGATATCCTTCAGCCTTTTAACATATTCCTTGTATTCACTATCTTGCTTGTCCAAATCCTTACCTTGCCGGTCTAGATCTTATGCTAACTCGAGAGCAACTTTATGAATCTCAGAGCCTTTAACAAGAATATCATCCACCTCTTGATTAAGCTTATACAACCATTTATTCATCCCCACCTTGCCTTTCATCTGAATCAAATCATCAACTTCCCTCTTTGTTAACAAGACTGTGGATTCAAGAGGCGTAGCCTATATGGGACTAGAAACATCCTTTAAGAAACCATGAAGCTGATCCAATTGAGCCTTAAGCTCATCTTTCCTTTGCTTGTCCTTGATCATCTGGGTTTTGGTCGAAGAGGCCACAATATCAATCAAACTCATTTGTTGATTTCTTGTAGGCTTTCCCAAATTTACTACTCCCAACTGATAATCAATTATTTGCATGTCATCACAGTTCTTCTCCATTACAGGAATGGCACATTCAACAATGATCTCTCCAGCCTTAGTGAGCCTATTGGAGTGAAGAACTTGAGACTTCTTCTTTGGCTTCTCTTTCCCAATCTCCTTCATCATTTCTTCCCAGTTCAATGGTTGTGGTTGAACAACTAGTTTTCACTCCAAATCCAACTTTAGCCAAGTTGGAGCAATAGGGGTAGTGGTTGTTTGGGATGAAGAGGAAGTAACAGTGGTGGAAGACAAGGGTTGCAACAATGTAAGCTTCGGTTGAGAATCAACCTCCTGCACATTTTGTTGATCACCTTGCTCCTCTTCCCGTGCTAGCTTTTCTGCTTCCTCTCTATCCTTGAGATCTTGTAGCCTCTTAGCCTCTAGCTCCCTTCTTAAGAATTCTTCTTCTTCTTTCTTCTTTTCTAACATTTCATCTCACTACTTCTTCAATGTTTGAACATAATCCCATGATTCCTTTGATTTCTTTGCATGTGCATCTATCTCAATAGCCTCCTTTTCCCTTTTTAGGCATTCTTGCTCTTCCCTTTTTCTATAGGCCTCCTCCTGTTCCTTGAGTTTAGCTTCAAAAACTTCCTTTTCTCTTCTTTGCTGAGCTTTTTCTTCTTCAAGATCATGAATTTTCTACTGCAATGCCAACCTATCCCTTTCTTCTTGAAGTTTGTGTTCTTGCTCCTTTTTTTGTTTCTATTGAGTTAACTCATCGGCCTTCACTTTATCTTCCAACTCTTTTTGCTTGGCCGCCAACTCAGATTGTGCTTTGGCCCCTTCTTCTTGTAGCTTAGCTGATGCCTCAGCTTGTGCCTTAGCATCGGCCTCTCTTTTTTCCTCCTCAAAAAATTTCCACTGATCCTCTTCAGTCAACATGTGTTCAGTGCCTACATCATCTATCATATCCAAAGATGTTGATACATGATGCTCTTTATCTGAGGGAGTCTTTTTTGAATCTGTTTCTATATTATGTATCTCCACCTCATCCTCCATTTTCCTCAAGGCTTCAACTTTTCCATGAAGAGCTCCCATTGGTGACTCATGACCTAACTCCTATGTATCAAATGGCTGAGTAGGTACCTCTTTTGTAGCAGATGTAGAAACACCCACCTCCATAGCTGTTTCATCATCCTGCACCTCTAAAAATTCTTGAGGAATCACCTCATCTTCTTGTTGCTTAGAAGGTAAAAACTCTAAGGGTTCCTTAGGTGCCACCTTTCTTTTTACCCTTTTGTACCCCTAGGTGGTACTAGCCTCCCTCTTCTTAGATGATGATGCCTTAGCCTGATTAACCCTTAAACTTACCCATTGGATACTCCTATCAAGCATTAGTCTAGCAATCTGCATTATATCAATTGTCTCATCTACACTCCAATCAACTGGATCAAGATCCTTAGTTCCAATATTATCTGCATCATATCTGGGATCCAAGACTATCCCATCATTAGATAATGTATTAGGAATATATTGCTTTATCCCAAACTCAATCATGAGTGGGATAGTTATCCTTTCATAATTTTTCTTTCTAAGATCATAATCATCCTGCAAGTCCTCCCAAAAATCTTCTAATATATTGAAATGCTTCTCAAAAACACTGCGGAGCAAAGCCCTCATCTTGTGCTTGGGATCATAGTACTTCCTAGCAGTGTACAAACCCAACCTCAGATACATTAATTCATTACAAACAACCTAACCTGCCTAAATGTGTGGATAGCAAAAGGCTCCTAGCGTCATTGGAAACTTGTGGCATCTAGTCTTATGTTTGTTGCTAAACTGGAGGTTTACAACCAAGGCTTGATAAATAAATTCCATTAAGATTATTCTATCCCCACAGCACCTGGGTAGCAAATGGGGATGACCATTGAAGCCTACTAACCTAAAGTAAGTGAATGTGGGGTACTGGATAAACCAATGCCCCCATTCATTCACAAAGGCCATTGCCTCCCTACTAAGCCTATACCCAACATCACCATTAAGCTTGTTAATTATGACATAAAGAAAGGCATCATTTACCCTTCTATAATATTGCTTAGATACCTACAAGGTGATCTAGTTATAATGCTCCCACACCTTCTTCTGTCCTTGGGATTCTCCCAATATACCAACTTTTTGAATTCCAGGAAAGATCCCCACTCGGGCAGCTGCATAGACCACATATGAGGTCATAAAGAAACACTTGGTTTCTCTCACCCTTATCATCTAATTGTGTATTCTATCAGACACTATCATTGACCAATCAAATTGTTGCCTCCCATCCAAAATAGCTTGGATAAAAGGAAACATCCATTCCTTAAATAGTGAAGCATCCCTCTTCCCAAACACCCTAGAAAGGAACATGATTATGTCTCCAATTTCTTTACTAAAATCCATCCTCTTAGGCTGGTCTAGAAGCTTGGTCAAAGATTTATTCTCCACTCTCATCCAAGTCTTATTCATGTAGAGTCTATTATTCTCCTTGTTGTCACTGTAAAGCTTCAGAGCCTCTGCCTCATTTAGTTGTCTAGGATTCTTGGTATCAGGGATATGAAACAGGAATTTGATCATTGGGGGTGTGAAGTCAATAATGACATTACCCTGCACATCCATACACTACCTAGTCACAAGGTTATATGCTCTAGCCACTGCAATAACAAACTCCAAGCATTGAACATATAGAGGGAAGAGTGCAACATGGGCCAACCTAGATTGAACAATCCTTTTTGTCCTTGGTGTGACCTGCTCCTCAGTGAAAGTCTCCTCATGCAACTCTTCATAGTTGAAAGGACCCAAATTCATGTTAGTGATGTTAGTCCAATCAGAGTCAATTTTGCTAGCCATGAGGACAACCTCCCTGTGCCTACATCTTAAGGTATATGGGAGTTGTTCCACTCTAATCTTCTTTGGCCTAGATCCCTGCCATGAAGTTTCCCCTAGTTGGCTCCTTTGAGAGGCCTCATCTGATGCTCCTGACATTTCTTAATACCTGCAACAATCTCTTGTATTAGGTGAACAAAGCATTTAAATTAGTCACTCATATAATCACTATTCCATCCTCCTAAGATAACACTTGGTCTTACTATGCCTTTATCAGAGGCGGGACCGTAGAAGCATCAGGCATAAACAATATTTCTTATTAAGAGGCAGGGTCGAGATCGGGAATGGATACGAAAAAAAAGATATATAAGGTGGGACCAGAACGGGAACCGAACCAGAACATTGTCGAGGGTGGGACGAGAATAGGAACCGAACTAGAAACAATAGTTACCTTCCTAGTTCAACTTCCTCCCCGGATCCGATTCTGACAAAGAGTAAATTCAGTCATCATAATAAAGATTGGGAATGGAATAAATTCAGCCAATGAAGGGTCTCAAAAATAAGATGGTCACATGGACAGTGAAACCCTAGGTCATATGGGTCCCAACAGGAACTAGAAATAGCATAACTTAGACAACCAACAACTCCTCCGTATAGAAGTCATTAAAGTAAGAAAAACCCATACAGTCAAACCCTAACTCGGGTGCTTCCCTATTTTCAAAAAACTAGGGCACAACAAGAAATCGGTAGGAAGAACCCAAAACTAGAGTGATAAAACTAGAAAAGGGTTTCAAAATGAAAACACATTAGCCAAGCAAGGAAACCCCTTCCAAAAATCGCAACCCTAGTCAAAACCAGAGCATGACAAACAAACCTGTCACGAAAGCAATAGTAGAACAAATGACAAAAAACAAGAACGACAACTTAAAGACCAACCCAACGAAATAGAACAGGACGGAAAAGAAGGAAAGAACCAAACACAAACAAAAAAGAAGAGAAACCAACACCAAGCAAGCGAAGAAATTCACAACAATAACCCCTCTATGAATATGCAAAAATGACACAAGTGAAAGAACAAATGCAAGAAAGAAAAGAAAAAGAAATGTACCTTGAAAACGCTCCGTAAGACAACGGAAATTCGCCAAGATTTGCTCCACAATTCGGCCTTGTGATCAAATCAATTCTCTAAAGAGTTTCCTAGCCATAATTTTCTCAAACACTTTGTATAATAATAATAATGAGGTGGTTTAATCATAATTACACCTTTAATCAACAATTCATGTGCGCGAATGGGCTGCATTTAATGCCATAAATTCAGTTGATCAGGGGTGGAGCAAATGACGTGGTCAAATAGTTAAGTCAAGTCAACAAAACATGAAAAGGTAAGGCAGACATGGACCCGGGTTGGGAAAAAGATAGAGAAACTAAACCAAGTTCCATATTTCACTTGCAACCTCGGACCCGATCTCGACAAAAACAACAACCGAAAAAGAAACAACGACAGGGACGAAGACAAAAATGGCATAGAACCTCATAGAGTTCAAAATTTGATCCCTGATCCAGTTCCACCCTTGACCAAAAAGCAAGGGACAAAACACAAGCACAAGGTAAGTGGGACCGAAGAAAATACCAAACTCATCCCGAACAACAAAGAACAAGGAAAATAAATAAATAGCGGAAGCGGAGTCAGAACGAGAATATAAAATGGAAAATTGAAACTTCCCCTATTGAATTCCAATCCCAGATCTGATCCCGTGAAAGAAAACAAAAAAAACACAAGGAAAGGACTAACAGACGGACAAACAAACCCAAGTGTTCATAAAAAACAACCAACACAACAAAAATGGTGCAAAAGAGAAGGCGGAGTCGGTGTCTGGACCGTATCCTAACTAGGAACCTTGAAATGGTTCCATGTCCTAATTTAGTCCCAGACCCGCCTCTGACAAAACAAAAGACAGACTCAGGAGTAAAAACAAAGAACTCCTAAGACCCAACCAGACAACCAAAGACACCCAAAACAAAAGACAAAAAAGGGGGATCCATTTTTATTCCAATACAAAACAAAATGGGGTGGTTACGCAAGGCATAACAATACCTTTGAAGCTAGATGCCAAACCTTTTAGGCAGAAATAGAGACCAATAAATTCAACATTGCAACCTAAAATGCAAGAAGAACTCACAAAATTAAGAGATGTGGGAATTATCAAGCCTATAAGACATTCTTCATGGGTTTCTAATTTGTTTCCAGTTAGGAAGAAGAATGGTGACCTGAGAGTTTGTGTGTATTTTAGGAAATTGAATGTATCATCCTTGAAGGATAACTACCCATTTCCTAATATGGAACCTATGTTACAGAAGGTGATAAGGTGTGAATTTTTATCAATGGATGGCTTCTTAGGCTATTGGTGTTTCCAGGTGATGGTATAGCATCTCCTAAAGGGTAGCTACTCCTTATACTCAAAGACCATAGGTTAATGGCCAACAAACAGGTGATGAGTGATTGGAAAGCCTTTCCTCTACACTTTGGGCTTTGCGGGAACAAGGTGGGTATCCCTATTCATAAGGTATATCATCATACTACAATGGTGGGAAGCCTTCAATGGGCTAAATCATCTACAACTCTCCCTTTTCTTCAAAATCTTGTGGTAGTATCAAAAGAAAACATAAAATAAAATACAGGAAAGTAAAAATTTCTTTTGAATTGAAATTGGATTCACCTCAAATCTAGGCTTATGAACATAGATTGACTAGTGCCTTATCCACACTAAGTCCAGAAATGAAGTCATACTCCTACAATAGACCCACCCCAACTTCTTATAAACTTGCTTCCTTATAGCAAGAAACCAACAAAAGAACAAAACTATCAGAATTCTTTGAGATCCTTATTGCATCATCACAACTTAACATATGAACTGAAAGAGATTACTTTTCTCCTTGAACAAAAACTAAAAAATCATACATTCATGATCATAAAATTTGATATGAGAATAAATACAACCCTTGATTATATTGATTCAAAGACTATGAGTACAATAGTGGAGAGAATGATAGAGCTAATACAAACATAAAATATGAAATGCAATGAACATTCAAGTCATCTATTTTTATTATAGAGAAAACATTACAACATTTCCTTCTTAAGTGCATAAATCACTATACAGACTAAGAAAAAGGTTTATAAAGATTCAAAGAGGATGGAACCTCAACAAAATGTACAAAATTTTCCTATATAGTGCAGGCATAACTCAAATTCAAATTTGAAATTTCCAACCATAACCAAACTAGGGTTTCAAACAAAAGCACCCCGGTTAAACTACATTCTATCGAGAATCTCCCAAAAAATGATGCAACTACGAAACTTGAATGCTCTTGACACCTCGAGCACACTCCAAAAAATTTGTTCATGAATTTAGGCATGGTACTTCTAGGGAATCTATGATCACAGTCAAGAAGAACATACCCTAACATAGATTTCATTCTCTGCAACACATTAGGACATCAATGGTGCCACTCAACAATAAATTCTACTTGGGAGAAGCAAAAATTTGATTTGTATCTATCCTAAGTTGATCCTGGTAGCTAGTTCCAAATATTCCATTTACTACAAAGTCTTTTCCCATGAACAAGAGTTGTTAGTTGTTAAGGAAATCACATTTTGAATTGTGGCCTTCAATCAATCCTAATCACACCAAGATCCATCATTAAACACTCACTGTCGGCAACTTTAAAACCTAACTATTGGATTTAAACACTTTAAATCGGGGACACATGATCATTACTATAAACATCATTGTATGACTCACAACAATTATGCGAGTCATCCAATTGTGCAAATCGAGCAGCACCACCTGTCGGCCCATGTCATCATCTATGCTCACTGACTATACCATCAATGCATGTCAACCTTACCGGGTCCCACAATCAACATCACCTTCACATCGCCATGTCAGAGAGATATTGAAAAAGGTCTCACCGATGCCATATAGTCTCATCGATAAATCTCCATAGTGTCTCCATCGCTATGTTAAAGAGACATAGCCCATTCTCTCACCGACCACACACTATCACACCAACAAAAAGAACATTGACCCATCGAAGAGACATCTCCCAATATCTCACTGATGCATCAATGTCTCACCAATAAAGTTCTCCTTACTCCTTATCACTCCATTGGTAAGTTGCTAAAATTATGAACCATAGAACCTCATTTTAGAGGTTGCAAAGTTAGGAAAACCCATGACTTGTTGATAAAAAAGAGATCGCCAAGTTAGGAGGTTACTAAATTCACGAACCCCATGACATACGTTAGAAAAACCTGGAAACCTATGACTTAGGAAAAATGACAAAATATTAGAAGGGGTCATGGCTAGGAAAAAGATAAATAATGACATAAAGTCATAACTTAAAGGGTCAAGCCTAAGCTGATGCAAGATTCCAACATGATTTTAAAACAAAAGTGCACACCAAGGGTTTAGTGTTTTAAGATATAAGGGTTTAAGCCCTAGATGCAATTTTTGAACCCTAAATAGACAAAATGGAGGAAACTTAGATGCACAAGGGGAAATTTTTTTGGAAATGGCCATGGATTTTGCAAGAACCACCACAGGCTACAACCAAGTTATAGTAAGAGAATCTGAAAAATATAAGACTACATTCACCATACCATGGGGAACCTATGTGTATGTAAGAATGCCATTTGGTTTAATCAATGCTAGTGCTATGTTTCAAAGAGCTATGGATGTGGCATTTTTAATTTTATTAGTTTATTCTTGGCCATATACCAAGATGACCTGACTACACATAGTAGAAAGGAAGAAGATCATTGCACACATTTGGAGAAGATATTTGTTAGAGCATTGTGATATGGAATTTCCTTGAATCCTAAGAAGTGAATTTCTAGGTTAAGGAAGGTAATATTTTAGGGCACATTTTCTCTAAAGATGGGGTTAGGATTGATCTTGAGTGTGTGGTAGAAATAGATAAAATTCCATAGCCTAAAAATTAGAGGGAATTCAATCCTTCTTTGGGAAAATCAATTTTTTAGGAATATTTATCACTAACTTTGTTGAGATTGTCAAACCTATCTCTAAGATGTTGAAGAAGGGAAAAAAGATATCATGGATCAAAGAGCCCACCAAATCCTTTCAAGATATAAAGTAGGCTATCAAGGATGCCTCTATGCTCAAGTCTCTAGATTACTCAAAACCATTTCAATTATTTAATTTTTCTTCATTTCATACAGTGGCAGGAGTACTACTATAGAAAAACAATGAAGGCTTTGAGAAGTCTATTTCTTTCTTCAGCAAGTCTTTGCAGGCTACTGAGCTTAAATATGATGCCACAGAAAAGAAAGGCCATGCATTGGTTAAGGCTATAAAATTTTTTAGAACATATCTAATGGGAGAAACTGTGGTGGCATATCTTCCAAGTGTTGCAGTCAAGGATATTTTTACCCAGCAAGAAACCACAAGCCGAAGATGCGGATGGATCAATAGGATCCAAGAGTTTAATATTGATGTTTAGATTACAAAACTGGTAAGAGGTCAAGGTTTGGCTAATTTGATGGTTGAAATCAACTTAGAATCAAACCAAATAAATCAATTAGAACATGTAAATGTTACACCTATGTGTGACATGCAAAACTATGGGTGGTGTAGGAGAATCATGGAATACTTGCAAACTATGCAATGTCCTGAAGCCATGCCTAATAATGAGAAAAGAAACCTAAATTTGTAGGCTATTGAATATATCATTATTGATCATGAAATTTGGTGGAGAATCCCAAAAAATTTTATTGCTTAGGTGTGTGGATGGAGATCATGCAGAAGAACTTCTGAATGAAATGAATAACGGAGCATGTGGAGGTCATTACATGGTGAAGACCACTACTCATAAAATACTGAGAGCAGGGTTTTGGTGGCCAACTATGTTTAAGGATTCTCATGATTTTTTCAAGAAATGTGATGTGTGCCAAAAATTCACTGGCAAGTTGAAGTTCTCTGGTAATCTACCACTCCAATTGATTTCAATTCAGGCTCCTTTTCAACAATGGGGCATTGATTTTATTGGTAAAGTGTCAGTTAAGTCTAGTGTGGGGAACTCTTGGATGATTGTTGCAACATGCTATTTTACAAAGTTGGTAGAAGAAATCCCCACAAGAAAGGCAACAAGTAAAGTAGTGATTGATTTTTTGATGAACAACATATTGAGCAGATTTGGAGTCCTAGAAAAGATTGTTTATGACAATGCCATGTGTTTCATAGTAGAGGAGTTCACTAATTTTTGCAGCAAGCATGGAATAAGTATCTCCTACTCATCTCCTTACCATCTACAAGGGAATGAACAAGAAAAATACAGCAATAAGAGTTTGATGAAGACCATCAAATGAGTGATTGAGAAGAATAAAAACACATGGGTTTGAAATTTGTATCTTCTATTATGGGTTGATAGAACTACTATCAAGAAGGTCATTGGACAATCTTTACTCAACCTATTTTATGGCATAGAAGCAAAGATACCCCACAACAACTTATTAAAAATGTACAAGTGTTTTAGGAATATGACACATATGTCTATGATGAGATGCAACACAAAATGGAGGAGTTAGCTGAGCTTGATGAAACTAGAAGAGAAGCTAATAAAATAAATGAAAAGATACAACTTTATGTTAAGAATCTATATGATAAGAAAGCCATTGAAAGGGAGTTTGAAGTTGGAAGCATGGTCTTGATGTGGAATGCAAGGTCAAAAGATAAAGGGAAACATGGAAAATTTGATCCTTTGTGGTTGGGCCCATACTTGATTGTAAATACACATGGAGAGGACTCATACTTTTTGCAATCATTAATAGGTGAAATTCTTGAGCTTCTAGTAGATGAATAGTTCTTGAAGTCCTATTTCTCTTGAAATAATTTTTTTTCCATGTACATTGTATATTCTTGTAATTATTGTATATAGGTTTGGTTTTTTTGCTTTTGGTTGTGTCTGCTTTCCCTGTCCTAGAAAGATCCTTGTTTTTTTGTCTCTCTGTGTTGGTCTACTTCAACCATGAGATCTGAATTCTTGCCATACCTACCAGGGGTATGCATCCCCAAGCTGGAGCCACTAGTAGAGCTTTTAAATTTTGAAAAAAATTTGTGTTGGTTCCTTTCCTTGTCATTGTCCTTGCATCTATGCTATAGAGAAGGGTTTAGGGTTTTGGTTCAAAATACCTCACTTCAAATTTTCATAAGTATTTTTCCATTGGAATTATATTCCTTCATTGACTTGTTATACCTAGTTTCAGGTCACCTAAGTCATGACTTAGGGCATCCGAAATGTATTGTCATTGGCCCCTTGGTCTAGGTTTGTTAGTCATCAAATGTTACACTATCACTTTAATTCTTTCATAAGTTAGGTGAAATATTTCCTATTTAAATGATTTAAGTCTTAAGTCTTTCATCCCATGGGTTTTGGTCTCATTGACCTACTTAGGTCCCCTTTTAAAACTATTTTTTTCTACATGTACAAAATTTCCGATGGTTGGATCTAAGGATTTGATCCTAGCCATTCCCGATTGGAAGTTGAAGATTGCATCAAATATTTGTCATTAATGTTAGCAGGTTGTCATTGATGTCAGGATAGTACATGTATGAATAGTTTACCGAAAGTTATTTCACATTGAAGTTGACCACCATGTGTGATCTATCATGTTGGTTTTTTGGTATGGTTCCTACCGTGTCACAAACTATGATTTAGATAGATCTTGGTTGTCTTGGCATATGAAATACTTTATAGATGTTTTTGGCCAACCTAATAAATGTGTAAGATACATATATACAGTCATATGTGTTTTTAGAAAGAAATAAAAAGGATCAGAAATAAGAGATTATAAAAGAATATAAAGTCAAAAAAGTGTGTGGTTGCAGTAGATTAGAATAAGTGAATCAAGCGAAGAAAAAAGTGTGTAATTTGAGCAGAAGTATATAGTGATTACTGAGCTTCATCTAGAACTGAATTCATCACAAGAAAGGTGTAATTCATTAGCTCACTTTTGGCAGTAAGCGATAAATTTTGTATTCTAGTAGTGAGCCATCTTCTTTATATGTCTATGGTAGTGAGATGTTTGGGTTGTAGCCCTATGGATAGTGATTTCATATAGTGAGTCCTTATTTCAAGCAGTGAGCCTTATCTTAGGTAGTGAGCCTTTTTGTAATCAGTTTTGATATTCTCTATAGTGTGAGTTAATCCTCATTGTGGTTTCTCCCTCATTGGGTTTTCCACATAAGTCTGGTGTTATTGTGTTTGTGCATTTGCATTTGATGGTTAATCACTTAATCAATTTATGTGTTAGTTTTTGTAATTGAATTTAAGATTATAATCTATGACAACAAACTCACCCCCCCTCTTAGTTGTCCTATCCAACAATTGGTATCAGATCAAGGTTCTTTGGAATAAGTTTAACAACTTGAAGGAGATATTGGTAGGTTTAACTAAATGATGAAGGGATCTGACTTAGATGAAGAATTGAGAACAAAGACCTTAGAGTATGAGAATGAATATCTAAATGAAAATGTCAAGAAATTAGGTGAATGTATTCAGAAACTAAGAAATCAGATCCAAAAATTTAAGTTGAAACATAAAGAAGTTTACCAAGAACTAAAAGAAGCAAGGGAGACTACTAAAAATATAAGGATGAAACTTGAAGAAATAAAAAGAATGGAAGAGAATCTAAAATTATAAATTGGAAAAAGTAAAGAAATTATGAGTCAAAAGATAGAAAAAATGTGACAAACTTGAATAAGAAGTAGCAATTCTTAAGTTTGATCTAGAAAGGGAAAAAAGTTTTGAAGACAAATTTAAGATAAGTTTGGGAATTCTTGAAGAATTAATTTCATCTCAAAAGCCTACAAAGGATAGAGGTGGTCTAGTACTTGAAGAAGGACAAATTTCAAAGACTAATCCAAGTCTAAAAAAATGAATAATTAAAGGAAATTTCAAGGCAATACTTATCAAGGCAAGAATAGAAGGATCAATACCAAAAGGATACCCTACCAACAACCTAATGATCGAAGGTACTTGTCTTTTAATGAATTTTTTTACTCAAGTAATAAATTCAAACATAAAGAAACAAAATGTAGAAGAATGATGAACCAAAATAGATTCTTTGGTGGAAAATGCTATGTTTACAACAAGTTTGGACATAAATCTATAGAATGTAGAAGTTGGATAATGATGAACACAAATTTAATACAGGTAGAAGATTTCATTCTTTTCAAGGCTATTGTTACACATGCAATAATTTTGGACACAAGGCTAATCAATGTAGGTAAAGATGAATACAAACTCTCTTGATCAAAGATTTGTTGTATGTCACCCTTGCAACAAATCTAGACATATCTCAAAATTCTATAAGAGCAGAGTTGGGAAGAAACTAAATCTGGAAAAAAAGAACAAGCTTAATCTAGAAGAAGTGAGGAAAGAAATGGAAAAAATATGGAGAAAGAAAGAAGAAACAGAGAACAAAGACAAATCAAATAATCTTGTATCTGTATCTAGTGCAAATACCTCTTCTATGAACTAAATCTATTAATAGCCTTAGGGGGAGCAGTCACAGAAAAATCTATCAAACCCTCAGAATAAGAGATGTCATGTGATGACACAAGGATATGTGATGTAAATTTTAATTTTAGATGAAATGAAGAAAATTTTGGCAAAAAACAAGCATTACAGAAGATTTGCAAATTTTTTTTTGCTTACTATGTATTTTACAAATTGGCTGACAACTTAGGTGGAAGGAGAAAATAAAAGACTAAGGTACAAATGATGATGTGGCAAGCAATAAATTATCATTTATGATGAAACCCTAAAAGCGATAAGTCAAAGAAGGAAGATTGAGTGGTCATTCTCATTTTCAAGAGAACAATTGAGAAATAAAGGATTAGGGTTACTAGCAAGCGAGAGTATTTAGAAGCAATGGAGTCAAAAGAAATGGTGGTATTTTATTCATACAGCAATGAATTGCAAAAATTGAGTAGGTTACCAATTGATGAATTTTATCATTAAAAAAATTGAAGTCTTGAAACTTCTCTTTTAGTTGAGAAAATACAAAAGGTCAAAAATTTAGGGCAAAAGGGTTTAGACATTTGGAGTAAATTTTCATACTTTTCAAATGTCGACATTGTTTGGGTCATTTTAAGTAGAGTTCAAGGTAATCAGATGATCCTTGAAAAACCCTATGAGATCACAAAGGGAGCAATTGTAGAAATAACAAGACTATGCAATGTCGAACCTATTCTAATCAAGAAATTAGTAAAGAAAAAAGAGGTTGAAGCCCTAATTGGGGTAATAGGAGATCAAAGGGAATTTATAATTCACACCATATTTGACCGAGTGATAAGGTATGTGGCATATGGCATCTCATATGAGATTTATTTTAGGAACATGGGAGGTTCTACCTCAATGATTTTTGTTTATGTTGTGTATCAAATGGTTGAGAATAAGGTGGATTTTGACCTATGTGAGTTGTTGAGAAATCAATTACTAGAAAATATAACTATGAAAAATAATGAAAATTATCCTTTTCACTTTGGAACTTTGGTTATATGCTTGATGATGTATTTTCTAAATTCATTACCATTGAAAGGAAATGTTGTGTGGAAGTTTGCTATACCAGTTTGGAAGAAAGTTTATGAATATTTGAACTATCTAACAGAAAGGGAAAACATTTTCAAAGATTATTTTGAAATCAAGATAAATGCATGGAATGATGGTACGATTTCTAGTCTTTTTATGATTTCCGAGGAAGGATCATCCTTCAGAAAGAGGAAAACAAGAAAAATCAGTTCATGTCTTCCTCTGGAAATGAAGAAGCTAAATACAAAGGAGAAGGAAGAAGGAAAGGAAGCAAAAATTGTAGAAGAACTTGATCTGGTATCAACAAATGATGATGAAGAAGATGTTACTAAAGAAAAGGTGGTAAAGATTCTTGAGCAACTTGATGGGATAAAGAACATTGGAGATATATGGTTGTCTCAACCATCATATGAATAGGATGAGATTACAACTAATCTGGCTATTTACGCAATTCATAATGATAATAATCTAAGTGTATTTCCAAGTACCTTACTGAGAATATTGATTGAACAGATTGAAGAAAGATTAAGAGAATTGTCACCTGGTGAAACAACAAAAACAGATGAAATTCAATTGGATTTAGAAGAAAGATGAAAAAATGAACAAAAGAGGTTGACTAAGAGTATAAATGAACTAAGGAGTTGTATCAAAAGTGTAAATAGTGTATATAGGTATTGTCTCCGGTGGCCTACTACTATTTGGAAATATAGAACAAAAATTGATTTTATTGAGCATGAATTGAACTCTATTGGGAAAATATATGATGTTCTTACTGACAACAATGGAAGGAAAAAGAAAAGGATCAATTCCTTACAATCTGATCTTCTAGTCATCATGGCACAAAGGGATGGTATTTTGAACACTTTTTGGAAATTCAAAGAGATAATTTACTTAAGATTGTAACAAATTTTCGGCCTCTTGGAGGATGCTAAGAAAAACACAGAATATTTCCATTCCAAATACTCTTCTAGAAACAATTGATTCAATAGCAAAGAACCACAATATTTTTCTATACATCAAGCTGTTAGTGGATTCCAAGAAGAAATGTCTTCTAGAATTGAAAGAAAAATATAAGGAAACATTTTGAAGAAAGAAGGATTGAGGCAAAGAATCATTTTTGATAAATTTTTTGTGAAAAATGAAATTTTTTGAAGCAAAGGGTAGATAGAACTTTTTTTGTCATTGATGTCAAAGGGGGAGAGAGAGCATGTGAAAAATGAAAATAATTTTTTGTTGTTGTTGGATTTTCACATCTTGTGTTGCCATCAATGACAAAGGGGGAGATTGTTGGAAGTTGAAGATTGCATCAAATGGTTGTCATTAATGTTAGCAGATTATCATTGATGTCAAAATAGTACTACATGTATGAATAGTTTACCGGAATTTATTTCACATTGAAGTTGACCATTATGTGTGATCTGTCATGTTGGTTTTTTGGTCCAGTTCCTACCGTGTGACAAACTATGATTCAGATAGATCTTGGAAAACTTAGCATATGCAATAATTTATGGATGTTTTTTTCCAACCTAATTGATGTGTAAGATACATATATACACTCATATGTGTTTCTAGAAAGAAAGAAGAAGGATGAGAGATGCTAGATTATAAAAGAAGAACATAAATTTAGAAAAGTGTGTGGTTGCAACAGATCAGAATAAGCAAATTAGGAAAAGAAAAAAGTATGTAATTTGAGTAGAAGTATAGAGTGATTACTGAGCTTCAGCTGGAACAAAATT